>JAGVSP010000244.1:0-93794 GCA_022494985.1 Micrasema minimum | reverse complement strand
TAGTCGTCAAGGATTAATTTACCATCACGAGAGAAATTTCTTGTGTCAATTTTAAATTCATGTTTTGCCAAATGCGATTTAACAATTATTTTAGATGTTGCTAATCAAGGTTAATATTTTTTGTATGTTTCATAATTTCTCACACCATGATTAAAATTTCTTAAGGATTCGGATGATCAACCATTGACTTTAAGATGCTTTTGCCGCATGGTGTTCGGCAGTTATTATTTTAATTATCTCACCAAGGATGATGTTTGCGTGACTTTATCGACTCCTACATCTCGACGTCCTGGTCGTCCACTGTTGACAATTCGTCGGCAGTTTGCCGCAGAGCTGCGGGACGTGGACTTGACTTGGGAGGATGCACGGGAGCTGGCGGCCGATCGCTTGGCCTGGAGGCAGTTTGGGGATTCCATATGCTCCACATAGGGAGCGGATATGTTATGATGATGGAGATGACATCACGAGAGAGATTTCTTAAGTGTCAATAGATGATATATCAAATATTACATATGAAAAGCTTTGCCGAGTGGGATTAAGCAGTCATTTAATTGCTGCCAATCAAGGCATATCTTGTATATCTCTATCATCTCTTACATCATGAGTGAAATTCTTACTTGGCTTTTTCAGCATACCAAATATTTTCGTTGAAATGCTTTGCCAAATAGGATTAAGCCTCTATTATTAATTTATTCTTACAAGATCAAAAGAACAGATTTGACCAGTTGTTGCTTGTGTACTTACCATAGACTTGTTGGCCATCACTAAACGCGGCACGTCCTGTTTAATATCTCCATTTATAGAATGGATAAGTAATAGCATTTCGAAGCGTAATGAATGGGATAAATTTGCACGCAGTATTAGACAACCTGTTTAAATTCTGTAAGATGCTAAATATGTACATTGTAATCCCCCAAAAACTAACATGATGTTGTATACGCACATTTGGAAGTCGAAAAATAAAATGCAAAATCCAATTGAAAGAACTTTTGGATTCTGCTCCTTTAATTCTCTTTTCTTTTTAATCTAAATTTGGCAAGTCACACCAATTTTTGCTTTACAAACGCACAGTCGATCTGCAAAATCAATCCACCATTTTGTGAGCATTTCTAAATTTAAAAAATACTGAAAGTTACGCACGAAAGTTTGGACGCGCGATATCAACTTACTTACTTCAGATGGGCAATTAGTTCGTGACGAGCTTTAGCCTCTTCGACGATGACATTCCACCTTGTTCGATCTATGCCCAGTAATCCATTTCATCCAGTTTATCCAGATCAGCCTACTATCTTAGTGTTAAATTAATTCTTCTGTAGACGATTAGCATTGGGTATTTTAATAAAAGCAAAAATCGTCTGTATGAAGAATGGCCATTAACGGAAAAAAAACGCTTCGAAAGAATACAATTTTTTTTACCTGTCGGAAGATAAAAGCCTCCCGAGCTATGGGCACGCGCCAGAGACGCGACCGCGATATGCCCGATGAGAAATCGGCACAACCCAGGGGAGTTTTCCTGCCGGAGCCTAGCGCGACAGGAGACCGTCTCCCTCTTATACGGAGAAAGAGGGACAAACGCCCTTAGGTGTATAATAGGGGGGTCGATAATCATAGCAATTAGGGGATACATTATCGTTATAACATCTTACCTATAACATCTTTCTATTGTCCCGCACATAACGATCAGGGCGGGCTATAAAGTATAAAGTACCATCCTTCCGAAGTCTCGTATTGCCAACATGTAGCGGATTGCATCCGCAAATTCCTTATTCCGCAGGGAAAATGACGAAGGCAGGAAAGCGTGATACTATTGGCGTGAATACAAAGACGAGGGAGGGTACGTGATCAGAATATAAAATAAGGGAATTTTTAAAATTTTTTACGATGTCATATGAATTTTTTAGCGCGGTTTGAAATAGCGCTTTTTCAAATCGCTCGCAAAATCCTTCATTTGGCGCGCATGCGGTGTGACGTCACAGCAATATAGGCGCTCACTTCGTAATGAATTTCACGCCTTTCATGGTGGACGGGTATGACGTCATTAACCAATAACGGGCGTTAAAAATCATTCGTATTTTCGTGTTTTTAAAACATACATTTTTAAAATTTAAACAACATTTTTGATCATTGTGTTTTATATCGTTGGAATTGTAAAAATATACTTTAAATATTTATAACGTTTTTTAAGAATATTCGTGTTATCGCATATTCTGGAGCGGAACAAAACAAAAAGTTCGTTGTACGTTGTATATTACTGATCATGACCTATATTCAAATGTATTCTCAGTTTCTTGTTGTAATAAAAATATGCATGTTGCTGGGGAAAAATAAACTACTTTTAATTATTTAAGACATTTGAAAGGAAGCATCCAAGACTGGTTTGACTAAATATGAATGAAGTCCCTGCTCAATCTGCTGTGCTTAATTTTCTAAAAAAAAAAAAGCGGAATTGCTTCGTAGCTGCAGGACGAGTTGTAATCTCTTTAATGTACTGCTCTCTTAAGGTGGTTTATACATGAGTACAGCGCTATATAAATTATCCTAAAATAAATTATATAAATTATCTAATAATGTAAATAATAATTGAATGGACAAGACGTATCTTCTTCTGTTGCCACGTTCGCTCCTATGTGGAGCATGTGGACATCACTAGATCCCTCCAGGAGACCCTGTCACAAGCTAGCTCTCTCGCCTCCTCTCACGTCAGGCTCCGTCACGTTCCTTCCTTTAGTTCCTTGTTAAAGCTATCGACGCAAACGAGTACTTGAAAATCATATTTATTCAATAAAACATTTATTAAACACACGTAATAATACAGAAGCTTCTCCCGAGATTCATCATCAGTACCTATAAATATGAAACAAATCTGTCTTGAAATCAGGCTTTGCCAGGATTTTAGAATATGACGTAGCGATGTCAGTGTTCTGTATAGTATTCCCAGTTGCTCGATCACAGATTCAGTACCGACTCGGTAATAAGCGACGTGATAAAACGATTTCTTACCCATGGATGTTTAACGTTTTCGCAATCACAATGGAACACGCGTTAAAAGTTATCGATCGGGATTATTAAAACGAGCGCATACTAGTCGCGAGCCATTTCCCGAGATATATCTTATTCGCACAAATCTTCATTCAATCTTTATTATAATTTAGCCGGTTTTCGGCAAGCCAAATATTGAGAAAAAATAAAAGTCGACATAATAAAAAATCCGACAACGCGACGATTTGACGTTTGACGGACGGACGCGATATAGCGTAGTTCGGCTCCGCTCGGCTCAGATCGTCGATGCTCGGCTCAGCGATCGCAGTATTGAAAGATATGTCATTGTGATCGCTCAAATCGTTAGCGTTAGCACGTGAATAGCACGCTTTTAACTACGTCGATAGTTATCTGTGCTTGAGCTACAGAAAACCTTGGTAGATATTAAACGCGTAACGTAAATGCCGGCTCTCGTTCTTGATATCAACAGAAATTAAATTTTATGTGAATAGCCGTAAACAGTAAACTCAGATCATCAAAGGCGAAATTACCATTATTAATTATGATTAAGATATCTCAAGAGACGAAGATTACGCAAATGTTCATGCTATGTTGATGGAATGTGGAAGTTTACCTGTCATTAAGTGATCTCAGACACATGTCTTCTTCGTCTCTTGAAAAACAGTTCTTCCTGTATAATATCCAGTAAATAGTAACAACTAATTCTATGGCATTCTAGGGCATTACGGTTCCGACCTGTGTGGATCTATTGTGACGGTTCCCCTTGAGCCAGTTCTCATCGTCTTAGTCTAGGCTTTAAGCTAGTAGCTTCGAGGGTGAAGACTAGCATATCCGTTGCTATATTTCCTGCTCCAATTCAGGCCACTAGGTGGGGAGCGATCTCCTTTACATCATCCAGTAGCTCAATCACAGATAACTATCGACGTAGTTAAAAAGCGTGCTAATCACGTGCTAACGCTAACGATTTGAGCGATCACAATGACATACCGTTCAATACCGCGATCGCTGAGCCGAGCATTGACGATCTGAGCCGAGCGGAGCCGATCTACGCTATATCGCGGCCGTACGTCAAACGTCAAATCATCGCGCTTGTCGGATTTTTTTATTATGTCGACTGCTTTTCTCAATATTTGGCTTGCCGAAAACCGGCTAATTTATAATAAAGATTGAATGAAGATTTGTGCGAATAAGATTATCTCGGGAAATGGCTCGCGACTAGTATGCGCTCGTTTAATAATCCCGATCGATAACTTTTAACGCGTGTTCCATTTTGATCGCGAAAACGTTAAACATCCATGGGTAAGAAATCGTTATCACGTCGCCTATTACCGAGTCGGTACTGATCTGTGATCGAGCAACTGACCGACTATTGAATCTCCAGGAACGTTAAAATACTTAACTAAGTCACACTCAAAATATCGAAACAGCTACAAAAACGTATGAGGTATGATTTCGTAATTTAATGGATAATGTGCGATGCGGTGACGATGTGTCGGGTGCTGGGTGCCGGGTGTTGGGTGGCGGATGTGTCCCGGAAACAGCTGTTGCGGCCGCTGCATACTAATCCCGGAGTTCCGGGAGAAGTAGGACCCGCGTACTGATGCTGGTCTGGCTACTGGTGTTATCCCTGATATCCACTACTGGAATTATAAAAGCCAGAGTGTCATAACTTGTTGCGAAGTTCACACCTCATATTTCGCAAGGCCCCTATGGAAAGCTTGCTTGCAATATATCATACCGTTTTATCGATCTTGTTTACCGCTGAAAAAGAAAAAAACCCGACGAATTTAACCAAAATAAATAAACACGTTATTTATAATTTTTTCTATGATGTTTATTTCAGACTATTTGAAATATAAATATTTGGGTTTTTATTATTATTATTATGGATAATTTATAAAGCGCCGTTTTCGTATGCCTATACCTCAAGGGGCGCTTCAAATATTGAATTTAACAGCTCGGGAAATTTAAAGTGAGTGAAAACTCAATTTCTGAGTAGAAAATACCATTATCATTATTAATCTAAAGATTTAGAGAACATATAGGTCTTAAGTTTCTTTCGAAACATCACTTTACTCTCACAGTTGCGCACTTCTGGTGGGAGAGCATTCCAAGCCACAAGGCCCGCAACCGCAAAAGCGCGCTCTCCAAATTTATGGCAAGAACGCCTGCTGCAGTCTCATTTCCTTCATTTTTTACTTAATAAGAAAAATCGAATTGATCTCCCGAGTCCAAAAGAGTATGAACACGTTTCTTCCGACTAATTAAATATCAGATTAATTAAAACCAAAGAATAATCGTCTGTGGTTAAAACTGCCAAACTCGCAGAATGAAAACGTCGAACGCTCAAAATGTAGAAGATAATCTAGGCGTCAAAACAAATTTAATTATGTATCGGAGAGATTTAAGGATATCTGTGATAGTGTCTCATCTCCTCTTCAAAACCTGTTCTCCCCACTCCCCGCCACTCCACCTTCCACCATCACAGGGTAGACCGAAAGTGTCTAGCGAAGTATGTAATTACTAAGTATTTCAGAAAGAATACTCCTAACATATTGGACCGAAATATTCCCGAGAGGATTTCTAGTGCTAAACAGTTACCAGATCGGTTGAATGACAAATTTCTGCAGTTACTGGATGATTATACATGAAAATTGTTAATAAAATATATGGGTAAAATTTAACATCTAATTTGGCATTATAAATTTTATAACTAGTGGGTGCATTATGATAAAAAAAGAAGTAATTAATTATTAGATATTATTGATATCTCAACAGAGACAGAGAAACTCTGGAAACGAATGTGGGTTATCTAGTCGTTTACAGGGCTTATGACCTGTCATTGGCTGGGTTAAGTGGCCACTTGATGTATTACAAACCCACATTCGTTTCCAGAGTTTCTCTGTCTCTGTTGAGATATCAATAATATCTGATATCAGCCCAGCATGGGTATAATCCAGTAATTTGTCTACAAGTATTTGTATTCTTTCAAAATGTTGTTAAAAATTAATTATTAGCCTATTTTACATGGCATCAGGTTCTCGGCGTCCTGGTCGTCCACTGTTGACAATTCGTCGGCAGTTTGCGTCAGAGCTGCGGGACTAGGACTTGGGAGGATGCACGGGAGCTGGCGGCCAATCGCTTGGCCTGGAGGCAGTTTGTGTAAAAGTCATTTCTTAATTTTGCCGATAATGCTTATCTCAGCCTTGCACTCTGCCCTGATTTCGACATTAATTTATACACCTATCATACATAGTCTTACCACACAGAGAGATGACATTTCAACAGCATTCAGTCTACTTTCATCCTTCTTTTTCCAACACCACGCTTCACTACCACACATGAGGGTTGAATGAGTAGTAATAGGTAGTATTGTAAAAAGTAAAATTGCCGACTGGTTTTGGAACAGCACTCATTAACAGTAGATAATGTAACAAACGTCAGTTGCCCAGTTTCCCAATACCCAAGTCGGTTTTCATTTCACCCATGTAAGAAATACCAGTTAACATTGTATCCGCTTTGAATTTAAAATATGGTTATGATATTGTCGTATTTCTAAATCCAGTTTTGATCTCCGCGATGCGATGTGCTGTGGAGCGTGTTACATCACCGCATCAAGTTATCAGCTATTATCTCACCAAAAAATACCTTTTGGTCGATCAAGGACACAGACACGGCAGCGAGTATTCGACTCGCATTCGTGGAGTGTAAAAT
Organism: Micrasema minimum; assembly: GCA_022494985.1. NCBI lineage: Eukaryota > Metazoa > Arthropoda > Insecta > Trichoptera > Brachycentridae > Micrasema > Micrasema minimum. The sequence continues at coordinate 87,080 of JAGVSP010000244.1, read as the reverse complement.
GAGCTTTGATTTTAATATCTTAGTACTTAGGTACTACCACCTTGGATTCACTACACTTGGTGTACCGATGCAGTGCCCTATGCACCGTTGGGTGCGGATAAGGAAAAGTAGTATCATAAAAAAGTTATCTACATAAATTGTTTTGACTTAATAATAGTGATGGTGTGTAGTTGAAAAGGGTTAGTGCCGGAAACAGAGCTAATGGTGCCTTAAAATCGATAGTGGCAAATAAGAACTTATCGAAAGAAGCAAAATTGGCAGCACACAACGGAGTTCTGGTACCAACCCTTATGTATGGTAGTGAAGCGTGGTGTTGGAAAAAGAAGGATGAAAGTAGACTGAATGCTGTTGAAATGTCATCTCTCTGTGTGGTAAGACTATGTATGATAGGTGTATAAATTAGTGTCGAAATTAGAGCAGAGTGCAAGACTGAGATTAGCATTATCGACAAAATTAAGAAAGGGCTTTTACGATGGTTTGGTCATGTGGAGCGAATGAGTGATGAAAGAACGGTTAAAAGAAGTTTAAATGCAAGTGTGCTGGATGTAGAAGCCGAGGACGGCCGAAAAAGACGTGGCATGACCAAGTGCGACAAGTACTTGAAAGTGGACATGTGAAAAGTCGGAATAATCGGCGTATGTGCATGAGAAGATATATGAATGTGGAGGAAGCAAGAGAAGTATGCCAGGACAGAGTGGTGTGGCGTTCTATCGTTAGTTAGTTAGCTAATAATAGTGCAAAAAGACAAAAGCAGAAATAGCAAGAACGTGCGGTGACCTCAGATAGGAAGGTACATGAGTTAATATTGATGAACACAAAAAAAAGGTTAACCAAAAAATGCGAGTAGACACGTAACGAAAAAAATCTACAAATCTTCCTGTCATCTAATCTACCCTCACTAATGGCGCATACATCAAACAGCGTGCACTCCATACTGGAGTTTAGCGGTACAAACGAAAAACATTTCGATTGACTGTTAATCAATATTTAAATATTTTTAAACAACATTTGAATGTGTACAAAAATACTTGTAGACAATTTACTGGATTATACCCATTCTTTATCAAAATAAGATTGATTGCCAAAATGCTTAATAATCTTCTCAAAGATGTCACCCAGTGAGAAAAATCTCTGGAAATGTGATATCACGAACGCGAGTTTCAATATATTAGAAAGTTTCGAAAAATTGTCATATCATATGGTTATCAGATGATGGGCGGAATGCGGAATGTTGTAATACATCAAGTGGCCACTTTAACCCCAGCCAGTGACAGTCATTAAGCCCTGTAATTTCATTCATTCATTTCATCTTACCATATGGAATCCACAACCTGCCTCCAGGCCAAGCGATTCGGCCGCCAGCTCCCGTGCCATCCTCCCAAGTCAAGTCCACGTCCCGCAGCTCTGACGCAAACTGCCGACGAAATGGCCTGTAAACGCCTAGATAATCCACAATCGTTTCCAGAGTTTCTCTGTCTCTGTTGGTATATCAATAATATCTAATATTTAAATCTATTATATTCATATAGAATCTCATTGTTTACATCACTATTTGAAAGAGAGTTCCCGAGGATCCAAGGAAATCCAATTAAATACAAAATTTTCAATACTACCCTAACCCCTTAAAAATGGTACCCACCCAGGGTAAGTAAATACTTCTGTAATTTATTACATAAAGGCCACGGTAATAAATTTCTAATATCAGAGCCGGTCGAAAGTAACATAATTATTCTGTACCTGTACATGAATCTGTACATGAATCTGTTGAATCTGTACATCATACGTGAACGGTTTCTTTAACGTTTCTGAATGAATTTGTAAATAGTGACGTAGGTCGTTACCTTGGCTGAGAAAGCTACTGGAAGTGTTGCTTTTACTGGGAAGTGATGAGTGAATGTCACGCCTTCCAAATCTTGCTTTATTTTCCTTGTCGTAGTTTTAAAATGATAATAAACCTAATTTTGCTTGCTGAATACATACTTTAAAAGAAATTTTGTTTTCGAATTAAACCTAGGTTCTGGGCTATTACTGCTTTTAAATTAATGTTATTCTAAAAATAGTAGTATTAATATTATGGATAATTTATATAGCGCCGTTTTCGTATAAGTATATCTCAAGGGCGCTTCAAATATTAGAATCCAATGGAACTTGGGGAGGATGCACGGGGAGCTGGCGGCCGATCGCTTGGCCTGGAGGCAGTCTGTGTGATTCCCATATGCTCCACATAGGGGGCGGATATGGTATGATGATGATGAATCAGTAAATAAATAATTGTTTTTTTTAATTCTACAGCCTTTGTTTTTCAAGCGGGCCAAGCTTAGATCACCTGCGCCGACCTACATACTACTACTGTACTTAAGCTATTCAAAACTGTTAGCTATTATTTCTCTTCCACAATTGAATCACACATCTATTATTTGATTTTTCCTCACAAAAGTTGTATATTTTACCATTATTGTACAAAGTTTCGCAAGTTCCCTGACCAAGATTCGTGATACTTCTTGTTTGTCCAATAAACCGCCTATTTTTGCAACTGCGACTCATTGTTATGGTTTTTCTTTCATTTTTATAATATGCGCGGTTTCTATAGCCGATAATGGTTTGAAATCGTTTTTTTTTGTCTCATGTTTAGAATTTGCAACAATCTGACCCCATAAGCTGGAGCGCGGCGAATTTCTGTAGACGTAGGCGACCAGATCGTTTTTTATTGTCATAAATATCGTTACTGTCGTTAGCGATAGTAATTACAGTAGAAAATTAACGTTTCTATGTATTCAGAAACGTCTCCACTCGCGTCTGTCTTCGGCTACTTCCTTCCAATTGCCAATGCCCAAGGATGCTGTGTTCCTCTCCACACAGTCCAACCACCTTAGTTTAGGTCTTCCGATACTCCTGCGACCCATTGGTTTATAGATCAGGAGCCTCTTAGGTGGTCGGATGTCCTCCATCCTTGCGACATGGCTTGCCCAGCGAAGTCTTCCTGTCTTGTGATGGGAGGTTCCTCATATAGGTCATACAGCTCCGTATATTCGTCGTAGAATCTTCCTCTCAAAAATGTCCAAGATCCTTTCTCACTGTTTTTTGTTAAGGCCCACCACTCTGAGCCGTATGTTAGTACTGGCCTGATTAGGGTTTTGTACAGTGTGGACTTGGTCCTTCTCGAGAGGAGTCTAGACTTGAAGTGTCTCTGGAGACCAAAATAACATCTATAAGCAAGATTCTAGATATACTCGTACATCTTTATTTTGTATGCCATCTGTTAAAAAGTTCCAGTAAAGCTCCACTCACAATCTTCTACATCCGAGATCCGACCACGTTGTACATTGTACATGTACGCTACTTGATGCCACGTGTACTTGAGAATCGAGTAAGCTTTTCTTATCCTTTGGGCTATTAAACTTAAATGGCGCCTCGTTTGTTTAGTTCCTGCCTCGCCATGGTCGCTTCTCGCTTCCTGGCCGAGTCACCGTACCCATACTAATAACAATTACTATGACCCGATCTTCCCTCTATTTTAACATTACGACGTTTTGTTAGTTTACCGATGAACCTTCTGAGGTCAAGGCTTCGTGTCATAAATGCACTCAAATGACCTAAATCACATCTTTATTTTGAGCTTATATGTTCGCAAAAAACAGATTTGGCAAAAATTCAAGGCATTTATGGTTTTTTCTCGCATTTCACATGTTTCTGATATAATTGATATAATAGCATCTTTAGAAATAGACTAGTACATGCGAAATGGTAGTTAATTCAAGGCATTTATGGTTTTTTCTGGCATTTTACATGTTTCTGATATAATTGATATAATAGCATCTTTAGAAATACATGACTAGTACATGCGAAATTGGTAGTTAATTCAAGGCATTTATGGTTTTTTCTCGCATTTTACATGTTTCTGATATAATTGATATAATAGCATCTTTAGAAAAGACTAGTACATGCGCGAATGGTAGTTAATTCAAGGCATTTATGCTTTTTTCTGGCATTTCACATGTTTCTGATATAATTGATATAATAGCATCTTTAGAAATAGACTAGTACATGCAAAATGGTAGTTAATTCAAGGCATTTATGCTTTTTTCTGGCATTTCACATGTTTCTGATATAATTGATATAATAGCATCTTTAGAAATAGACTAGTACATGCAAAATGGTAGTTAATTCAAGGCATTTATGCTTTTTTTTCTGGCATTTCACATGTTTCTGATATAATTGATATAATAGCATCTTTAGAAATAGACTAGTACATGCGAAATGGTAGTTAATTCAAGGCATTTATGGTTTTTTCTGGCATTTCACATGTTTTCTGATATAATTGATATAATAGCATCTTTAGAAATAGACTAGTACATGCGAAATGGTAGTTAATTCAAGGCATTTATGGTTTTTTCTGGCATTTCACATGTTTCTGATATAATTGATATAATAGCATCTTTAGAAATAGACTAGTACATGCAAAATGGTAGTTTAATTCAAGGCATTTATGCTTTTTTATTCCATTTTACTATTCTGAAACATTTCACATGTTTCTGATATAATTGATATAATAGCATCTTTAGAAATAGACTAGTACATGCGAAATGGTAGTTAATTCAAGGCATTTATGGTTTTTTCTGGCATTTCACATGTTTCTGATATAATTGATATAATAGCATCTTTAGAAATAGACTAGTACATGCGAAATGGTAGTTAATTCAAGGCATTTATGGCTTTTTTCTGGCATTTCACATGTTTCTGATATAATTGATATAATAGCATCTTTAGAAATAGACTAGTACATGCAAAATGGTAGTTAATTCAAGGCATTTATGTTTTTTTCTGGCATTTCACATGTTTCTGATATAATAGCATCTTTAGAAATAGAGTAGTACATGCGAAATGGTAGTTTTAACACGCGGACAGACGATCGCCTAAACTAGTTGACGAGTGTCATGGCACCTGATGTATCCATGTATAACGTCCTTCCCGATGGCTGGTGAACACGCACAGCGTTCTGGAGACGGTGTTTGTGGGACTAAGGACTAAGAAGTTAGAAGACGGAAACCTCCTGTGCCCTGAGCTGGGTCCGAGAGCCGCACACCGCACACCCCCACACCCCCCGCACACCCGACACCGGACGGTGAAATATAAGATGACCGCGAGGGAGGTGTACACAACCATTCATTGATTCATTTCATCATTTCGTAGACATTTTTACGCCATATTTTTGCAGACAAAATATACTGGATTTAAAAAAAATATTTATTAGACAGGACAAGTGCCTTTGACGTAGGTAATAAAAATGCAGAATCCGTTGGGTTGTTTTTCAACTAAGAAACAATGCAGATAAAGCAATTGTTTATCCGCCTGTAAATGCCTGATAAATTTCCATTTTCTCTTGACATAGCATACATAGTCTTCGTCGTATCTGTCGAGACACTACCTTCTTACCAATAATGTTTATTTTACATAGATAGGCTATTTTATTCTGTTCCTTGTCATGTCCTAGTCCTAGGAATATTGAGCCAATTTTGACTCAAAATCAACTTGTAAGAGGGAAACAGAATGATTAAAATTGATTAGATCCACTCGGAACAGTTGGTTATACCTGGCGGTGACAAGGGCATTCCTGAGCGCGCTGTCCACGCGCCACGCTCTACTGGCGACCTGAACCAACCTGAAGGTATAATGATGACAGTCGGCTGTGAGTTGTGACTGCCGCACTCCTGACTCCTCGCCTCTACTCTCCACCGTTCTCCTTTCTGGTTGTAGGTGAGATTCAAACCGAATTTAATCACTTACTAGAAGCCGCCTGAAGATGCCTCTTCAATTTATTAAAAAATAAGTTAAATAGTTCAGATATTATTGATATCGAATGTGGGTTATCTAGGCGTTTACAGGGCTTATGACCTGTCATTGGCTGGGTTAAGTGGCCACTTGACGTACTACAACATTCCTCATTCCGCCCATCATCTGATAACCATATATGACAAATTTTGGAACTAATATATATTGAACTCGTCTTCGTCGTTCCGCTTTACAGAATTTTCATCAGGATTCTATGCTGGTGTCATCTGTTGAGAAGATTGTAAAGCATTTTTTGGCAATCATCTTTATTAGTGTAGGTAAGGCTCTACCGAGCTTAATTACTTACTCTAGAAGACGCCTGAAGATGTCTCTCAAATTTTTTGTTTGCTTTATATTTTTAACCAGTAAATCTTTTTAACAACATTTTTTAAATGAATAAAAATACTTGTAGACAAATTACTGGATTATACCCATGCTGGGCTGATAACCCACATTCGTTTCCAAAGTTTCTCTGTCTCTGTTGGGATATCAATAATATCTGATATCAGCCCAGTATGGGTAAAATCCAGTAATTTGTCTACAAGTATTTGTATTCATTTCAAAAATGTTGTTAAATAAATATCCCAAAAAACGCACGCAAAAATTAATAAAAAATGTTGAAAATAGCATTCATTTCAAAATCTTAAACAATGACGTCACTCCTTGTATCTAAGTGTAGTGTTTCCGGTTTCCGTTTTTAAACCCCCGTAGCCGCGTTCCATGGCATTTTAATATGGAATACAATCTACATACAAGCTTCTATTGCAAAAAAGATGGCCGCCATGCAGTCTCCCTAGAACAGCTGTTAACAGTATATGACAGTTGAGTCGACGGTATATTTTATCTGTGCTTCCCGCGTCAGTTTGCATAGATTTTTGACAGTTTTGTTACTGGCTGGAGAAATACCATGACCTTAAACAACCCGTTTTATGACGTCACTCCTGCAAAAATGACGCAGTTAGTACATAGAGGTATTTGGCGTGGTATTTGAAATGTGCAACTTTAAAAAATCGTATCTTCATCAATAACTTATAAAAAAATATTAAATATATTTTTTTTTGTTTAGTTAAATAGTAAGTTTCTAGAAAAAAAATACTTTAGAAAACAGTGGATTCCCTCATTCAATTACAATTTGGTAGAGTTATGAAACTGTTAATTGGCTGTAATAAAAAATTAAAGGAAAAATGCCGCTCAATCCACGCGCTAAATATTACGTAACAGTTATTAATGAATAATATTTTTGTAATTTGATTACCGTGAATCTCTTATCAATACCAAACACAAACATGATTGCATTATCGGAAGAGTAAAGATGGTGATATGGGCTATATTTAGATATCGTTACTATTCCTATATCTACATTGTATACTTACTCCTATAATTATTCCGCTCATTATCATACCATACCCGCTCCCTGTGTGGCGCATATGGATTCCACAAACTGCCGCCTTTCCGCCTCCAAGCCAAGCGATCGGCCGCCAGCTCCCGCGCGTCCTCCCAGGTCGGGTCCACGTCCCGCAGCTCTGACGCAAACTGCCGACGGATGGTCAACAGCGGTCGCCGAGAGCCTGACGCCTTGTAAAATAGGCGAGCATGGTTTAGGCTCTCGGGAGGCATACGTTGTATATATTATGGTCTAGTCGGCCGAAACGCCTACGCCGGATGACAGTGGATACCGAGGGGTTGTCTCACTTCTGTTACAAAGTCAAAACACCAAACAGTTGCTCGATCACAGATCAGTACCGACTCGGTAATAAGCGACGTGATAACGATTTCTTACCCATGGATGTTTAACGTTTTCGCGATCACAATGGAACACGCGTTAAAAGTTATCGATCGGGATTATTAAACGAGCGCATACTAGTCGCGAGCCATTTCCCGAGATATATCTTATTCGCACAAATCTTCATTCAATCTTATTATAATTTAGCCGGTTTTTCGGCAAGCCAAATATTGAGAAAAGCAGTCGACATAATAAAAAATCCGACAAGCGCGATGATTTGACGTTTGACGGACGGTCGCGATATAGCGTAGTTCGGCTCCGCTCGGCTCAGATCGTCGATACTTGGCTCAGCGATCGCAGTATTGAACGATATGTCATTGTGATCGCTCAATCGTTAGCGTTAGCACGTGATTAGCACGCTTTTAACTACGTCGATAGTTATCTGTGCTTGAGCTACTGGTCGGTTAAAAACTGAGTTTGAAATTAGATTTAATGATACTATCTAATAAATAATTGGAATGTTACTTCATTTCCGTTTACACCAAACTTCCTGAGGATAGTGGTTAGTGGTCTACTTTTGTCTTGCTCTTGAAACTTTAGAAGGTTAAAGTATCAGAGGAAGTAATACAGATGAAAATCTGTCTAGTGCAGCTGAAGGGTTGTAAAACGCAATTTTATATAGATATAGATAATGAACTTAGCTTAGAGTCTAAGCTAAGTCTTGGACCCATTTCACGATTATGACTCTCAGCCTGAGTTCCTCGTATTATAAATTACACGATGACGTAATTGTATGGATTCCCGAACAGTTAGCTCTAAAAATAGGTGACAATTAAGCCAGAGTAGGAGGTAACAGATTTATACTCCAGACGGAAGTGCGAGGGAGCCGGGAAGCCTGCAGAATCGATTATATTATTATCTCTGCACGTGTATATTATCTGTGGGACTGGAAACAGGTCTAAACAAACAGAACGAGTGATGGAAATCTCATCGTGGCTAATGGAGGAGTTGTATTAGTGACGTGTACCGGCCATCGCAGTCCATCAACATCTGGAGCTCAATCACAGATAACTATCGACGTAGTTAAAAACGTGCTAACCACGTGCTAACGCTAACCATTTGACCGATCACAATGAACATACGTTTATACCACGTTCGCGTTGCCGAGCACCATAGATGATAATAAATATCGCGGCTAAACGTCAAACGTCAAATCAAGAAAGTCAACGCGCGTGTCGGATTGTTTATTATGTCGACTGCTTTTCTCAATATTTGGCTTGCCGAACGCCGGCTAAATGCAATACGGCACTAGAGAAAGATTGAAAGAAGAAGATATATCTCGGGAAATGGCTCGCGACTTGATGCGCTCGTTTAATAATCCCGATCGATAACTTTTAACGCGTGTTCCATTGTGATCGCGAAAACGTTAAACATCCATGGTAAGAAATCGTTATCACGTCGCTTATTACCGCGTCGATAGTGATCTGTGATCGAGCTCCTGGTTATATTATGTAAATAGGGTTAGGGGTTAGGCAGACTTGTAGGCGCACGGGAACAAATCATGCATACTAAACTGCTCTAACTCAAAAATTTTGGAAATCTCAAATATGTGATTTTATTGCAGTACTGATTCGAAGAAATTGGATTTTTTAAATTTAAATATCTCGATATAGGAATGCGATAGACACATGATTCTTGGACAGAAATGTGTCGGCCATGCTATTCTCGTGCGCAAGGCGAACTCTTTCTTGTTAACCCTGAGCAGCGTCCCGCCTGCCTGGCCAAGCGCCTAGGGCCTAGACACAGTCAGCGACACCACCGCAGGCTTTCTGCTTCAGAGCCTTCCGGCACCGTTATCGGTCGACCCGGGTGCTTCATTGTCTGTCGCCCCCAATCGATCTGCGATCAGCGCTCTCTGATGGCACACAAAACTAGTGAATCTGCATTATATTTGCAGTCGAATGTGTAATATGACTTTTGAATCTGAGCTTGAAAAAAAAAAAAATTCTTTTAAATCGCAGATTAAGTAAAATTGCACAAATTCAAATTAAAATGCTGTTTTTTATTTTGGCACTGCGAATTATAAAATGAGCCAAAGAATCGCAAACAGTAGACGCATTACTTTTGTATTGAATTCTTACGAGATCGCTTTTGCGGTTTTGGAATCTTTCTTTAGTTAGAAACAGATAGCTGGAAGGTACTACAGTTTACCGCTATGCAATCATTATGGGTTGAATTCATAACTAGGAAGAACTTGGATAAAGAAAAGATAGTCAATTAAACGTTCATAATATAGTTGTTTTCTTTGGCTCGCTAGAATAATAGCAAACGTTTTGAATTGATAAGTAGGTACCCATTTTGAATATAATTTCAAAACTGGTTGGCACTTTGATCCACTTTCTTTTTAGACACCGATAGCCGGTTTCACAGCTTCCGCGGCATCTTCAGACTAATAGTTTTTAATATTATTTTTGAATAACGATATAACTGGGCTGAAAGTCATTGTTTTTTTAATCTCATCTGAAAAACGTTAGAATTATACATACACAGAAGCTTCTCGATGCTTCTACTATGTACCCATATAGAACGTCCTTGATTTGCGCGGACTCGCCTAGAAGGTTCGATTTTCGCGAATGCCGAAACATCCAGAAGAAAGGACCTTTTTATAAACACGCCGTCGACTGTCGCTGGGAGTTCAGTGATTCACTACTAGTCGCAAGAAGCAATCCAGTATAGTGCAGTATACAGTACCTGTCTGTCATAAATAAATACGTGTTATGTAAACATGTTTACCTAAATAAATCGTCCTTAAATTATAACAGTGTTTAAAATAAACGCAAAACCATTTCAATATGCATGGAATTTGAATTAATTTTTTATGCGTTGAACATAATATTAAGGATATTATTGATATCCCAACAGAGACAGAGAAACTCTGGAAACGAATGTGGAATAGATGACACCTGTTGCTCGATCACAGATCACTAGCGACTCGATAATAAGCGACGTGATAACGATTTCTTACCCATGGATGTTTAACGTTTTCGCAATCACAATGGAACACGCGTTAAAAGTTATCGATCGGGATTATTAATTACCGCTTTAAATATGGAAAATACGCCAAAACTGTAAGTAAAGTAAAATAATTTAGTTTTATATAGAGTTTTAATTGTTTGTGCACAATTTATCATGCCATTTATTTGCTTTAAATCAATTTGAGAAAGCAATAAAACGAAACATTTGTCAAAGTATGCCTTTCATCTCTCTGGTGCTTGGCAACGCGACCGTGATATGAACGTATGTTCATTGTGATCGGTCAAATGCTTAGCACGTCGAAAATCATCTGTGATTGTGCTGTAGCATGGGTATAATCCATTAATTTTGTCTACAAGTATTTGTATACATTAAAAATGTTGTTAATAATATTAAGGTTTCTTAAAATGATTTCATGATAATGAGTTTCAGCCGTTGCCCAGACATTCCTATGTTCGTTCTAGTTATCATTTGATAGCTCAGTCACACCTCTGAATGGGAGTAGTTTGTATAAACTGTTTGTATAAGTTAAGTTATGTTGGGTGTGTTGCGTCACCAAGTCAGCGAACAGCAAACAGCGAACAATGGACTATTAGCTATTACACCATTCTGCTCCGTTCCTACATTGCTAATCTCATTTCTACTCTATACTGCACTCAACGCAACTCCTAACGGTTTCATTTGTTAAGTATTGTATACTCGACTGGAGACTGGAGTCCACGCCCCTTAGTCTTGACGTAAACTACCGAATATTGGTTTTAGACAGTCCAAAAATCACTACAGATTCTACAGATTACGTTTTGTATACATCAGAATGGACCTCGGGGTGGGCACAATGTTTGTTTTACACAGATAGGCTATTTTCTTCCATTCCTTGTCATGTCCTAGTCCTGAGTCCAAATTGACTCAATCTCAACTTGTTACAGGGAAATCGTCATCATCATCATACCATGTCCGCTCCCTATGTGGAGCATACGGAATCCACAAACTGCCTCCAGGCCAAGCGATCGGCCGCCAGCTCCCGCGCATCCTCCCAAGTCAAGTCCACGTCCCGCAGCTCTGACGCAAACTGCCGACGAATTGTCAACAGTGGACGCCGAGAACCTGATGCCTTGTAAAATAGGCAAGCATGGTTAAGGCTCTCGGGAGGCGTGCGTAGTATGTGGCCTAGCCAGCCGAAACGCCTTCGCCGGACGACAGTAGATACCAAGGGTTGCTGTGTCCGTTGCCTCACCTCTGTGTTCCGTACAAAGTCAAACCACCGCACACCTAAAATTCTTCTAAGACACCTATTCTCAAAACTCGGAAGTCTGCTGTCTTGGGCCCTGGTTAGGTGCCACGATTCGCAGCCATAGAGGAGAACTGGTGTGATGCAGGAGTTATAAAGGCGGCATTTTGTTTTGACCGAGTAGATATCTGATCTCCAGACAGCTTTCACACTGTGGAATGCGGCGCCCGCTACTCCAAGCCGCACTCTCAGTTCTTTCTGATACATACAAATTTAAGTCTTAATCTTTGAAGCTGAAAACTCTTCAAGTTAATCGGAAGACTATTGATGTCCATCAATGGCCGGCCTTCTCCATGACGAGTTTTCCGTGGTTTTCTCGTCATCTAAGGCAGACGCTGAGATTTCCCTCAAAAATTCAAGCATCTATTACGGATTTTTTGATTTGGAAGGTGGAACCGCGTACCATCAGAGTACGCTCGTACGCTCCAGAGTATTTAAAAGAGCTTTGCATTCCAGATGAACTAGCTGAAAGACGTCTCACACTTCGATCAGCTACATCTACAGCTATAGGCAGGGTTTAAGTACCGATCCGTAATCAGCGCACAAAGTTTGGAGAGCGCGCTTTTGCGGTTGCGGGCCCTGTGGCTTGGAATGCTCTCCCACCAGAAGTGCGCAACTGAGATATGCATGCGCAATAGAGGAGAACAGGGGTGATGCAGGAGTTATAAAGGCGGCATTTTGTTTTAACCGATCTCCAGACACCTTTCATACTGTTGAATGCGGCGCCCGCTACTCCAAGCCGCACTCCCAGTTCTTTCTGAACTCTGCCGTTTTCTGGGTAATGGAATGATTAAAATGCATTAGATAGTATATTTTCACTACAAAATACAAATGGAACATACAATTTTGACAGCTCTCTTTGAAATAGCTTGTCTAGGTCTATGGTTTTACTGCGATTTTTAGATTGTCCAAAAATCATTACAGATTATATTTTGTATTCATCAGAATGATGGACCTCTTTAACAGATTGGGCTGGACAGCCGCAGTGCGGCGGGGGATTATTATCTTCTTAATGATACCGAGAGCGATTGTCAAAATGTCTTTATGTATCGCAATTATGACGCGTAACGGTTATCGATGATTTTTTATATAAATTTTTACCAATTACTATGATATTTTGATGGTCTGTCCAGCCTTCTGAATGTATCAATTGGCGTCTATTCATTAGCCGTGTCGAGGAGAGAATTCGCGAAGTACGGTGCGCTGACCGCAACCGGCCCATCATGTCAGTGGCTTGCTTCACTCCTTCATATTATCAATTGGGTTCTTTCAGATTTTCTTTTTATTTCAAAAAATTGATTGAAAAATTACAATATCAAGGGAATTTTTTTAAATTTTTTACGATGTCACATTAATTTTCTAGCGCGGTTTGAAATAGCGCTTTTTCAAATCGCTCGCAAAATCCTCCATTTGGCGCGCATGCGGTGTGACGTCATCAATATGGGCGCTGACTTCGTAATGAATTTCCCGCCTTTTATAATGGACGGGTATGACGTCATTAGCCAATAACGGGCGTTAAAAGTCACTCGTATTTTCGTGTTTTAAAAACATAAATTTATAAATGAGAAAACAACATTTTTGATCATTGTGTTTTATATCGTTGGAATTGTAAAAATATACTTTAAACATTTATAACGTTTTCAAGGATATTCATGCTATCGGGAACAACCCAATTATTATTTGAGGTTCACGCAACATTGGATTCCCGTTATTCTTGTCCATCTTCTTGTTGACAGTATATCTTTATGATTTTTGTGTTAATTAGTATGCTTGGCTAGATTTAGCTTTTTTAAGCCCACTTTATATGGCGCAGTTTACTACACAGTTTTTCTGTGCAGTCTGAAAACGGTCCCGTATAAAGCTAAAACTGCATGAAAAACTGTGTGCTAGTGTCAGATTTAAGCTGACATGACAGTCAATGTTTTTTATGTAAACGTTTAAGTAGACATTGGTTTATTTTATGCTTTTAAATACGTAAAAAACCAATAACATATTTACATTATTAAAGTATTTGTCATTATTTTGATGCAAGTGTTCGAAATAGGAATGTATCTCGATATTCGTATTTCGTATTTCAATTTGAAATACATACATTTTTAAAAATATCGATGTTTTTCGAGATATTATGTACCTACATAAATAATACGAGAGATACAAATTCATAAAAATTAGGTTTTTTTGTCGAATGTTAACTAACTAACCATCACGCCATTTCCCCGTAGGGGTAGGCAGAGAGGGTAGAACGCCCACGCCACACCACTCTGTCCTGGCATACTTCGCTTGCTCCCTCCACATTCATACGTCTTCTCATGCACGCACGTCGATTATTCCGACTTCTTACATGCCCACTTCAAGCACTCGTTTTACTCGATCATGCACTATCGACAAAATGAAGAAAGGTCTTTTACGACGGTGCGGTCATGTAGAGCGAATGGATGATGAAAGAACAGCTAAAAAAATATACGATGCGACTGTGCCTGGATGTAGAAGTCGAGGAAGGCCGAGAAAGACATGGCGTGATTGTATCTCACTTATTCGATTTACGAACGGATTGCACTGATGGTTTTGTGATTCTTCGCTTTATTTTTCTGAAAATTTTAGCTTACAAGCCCATTATGTAGTATTTATTTTGTTTACTAGTTGTTTTATCAATGAAATTGTTGTGTGTGCTAACGATGCTAATTTGGTCCTAAACGACATTATTCCTATTAATTCGCTCACCCATCTAACTTCGTGGTGTCATTTACCCCGAAATGTGCGACCTTCAGCTAAATATACTTCCGATTCGTATTATTTACATTTTCATTCTGAAGAAATCGATCTGCATCAGTCTGCTAATTAGTTTACTATTTATGTTTATTTCAGTTTATTTTGGAAGATGTTTCAATCAATATATACAACATTAAATCCAGAGGTATACTTTATCTACTTCATTTTTAATAGCTCCACTCCTTTTAAATTACAAATAAATTATTTTTACTGAGAATCGTCTATTTCTTAAGAATAAAAACGGATTCGTGGATAGATCGGAGTTCTTTATAATTTAATGCATTATCATAATAACGTATTAAGTGTAAGATTATGAATAATATGATAATTGGATCTGTTTATTTTAATTGTTCTTGAAATTTCAATATCCAACGAAACTGACACGGTTGCGATTATCAAAATGCTGAAATTCTACTCCGTAAAATTTGGTAGTAAAAAACGGGTTATCAGAAACCGCGGAAAAATTTGTTAAGCTCGGCTGGAAAAGAAAGCGCGGTAGGTATGATTTGGCGCGTAAGGCTGATCCTCTTACCCGATCATCTTAGGCTGATAATAAAATGATCAAGATACACTGCACTTGGTGTACCGATGCAGAACCCTATGCACCATTGGATAAGGATAAGGGTAGTATTATTTGGTCAGAATATGCGGAAATATTTGGTAATCTTGACTGAAACAAAAACGCGGTAAAATTTGTTTGTCAGAATAACCCTAATTATTTGGTAACCTTGACTGGAATAAAAACGCGGTAAAATTTGTCTGTCAGAATAACCCCAATTATTTGGTAACCTAGACTGGAATAAAAACGCGGTAAAATTTGTCTGTCAGAATAACCCTAATTATTTGGTAACCTTGACTGGAATAAAAACGCGGTAAAATTTGTCTGTCAGAATAACCCCAATTATTTGGTAACCTTGACTGGAATAAAAACGCGGTAAAATTTGTCTGTCAGAATAACCCTAATTATTTGGTAACCTTGACCGGAATAAAAACGCGGTAAAATTTGTCTGTCAGAATAACCCTAATTATTTGGTAACCTTGACTGGAATAAAAACGCGGTAAAATTTGTCTGTCAGAATAACCCTAATTATTTGGTAACCTTGACTGGAATAAAAACGCGGTAAAATTTGTCTGTCAGAATAACCCTAATTATTTGGTAACCTTGACTGGAATAAAAACGCGCGTAAAATTTGTCTGTCAGAATAACCCTAATTATTTGGTAACCTTGACTGGAATAAAAACGCGGTAAAATTTGTCTGTCAGAATAACCCCAATTATTTGGTAACCTTGACTGGAATAAAAACGCGGTAAAATTTGTCTGTCAGAATAACCCTAATTATTTGGTAACCAAGACTGGAATAAAAACGCGGTAAAATTTGTCTGTCAGAATAACCCTAATTATTTGGTAACCTTGACTGGAATAAAAACGCGGTAAAATTTGTCTGTCAGAATAACCCCAATTATTTGAAAACCTTGACTGGAATAAAAATGCGGTAAAATTTGTCTGTCAGAATAACCCTAATTATTTGGTAACCTTGACTGGAATAAAAACGCGGTAAAATTTGTCTGTCAGAATAACCCTAATTATTTGGTAACCTTGACTGGAATAAAAACGCGGTAAAATTTGTCTGTCAGAATAACCCTAATTATTTGGTAACCTTGACTGGAATAAAAACAAGGTAAAATTTGTCTGTCAGAATAACCCTAATTATTGGGTAACCTTGATTGGAATAAACACGCGGTAAAATTAGTCTGTTGTATAAAAGTTGAATCCGTCTTCGTGTATGGGTGTGTTCCTCTGTGTCATGTCGTTGTGTAATAAAGTGTCGTATCTTGTCCACAGACTGTCCAGCATGGGTTCCCCAACAAGCCGTCCGCCATGGCGTGGGACCCGCTGCTGCGGCTGCTGGCGCTGGGCACCGCCGCGGGGGCGCTGCGCCTGCTCGGCCGCCCCGGCGTGGAGTACTCCGGCCACCACACGGCCCCCGACACGCCCGTCACTCACCTGCACTTCATACCCGGTAAGTCACAAGCCACAAGCCAATACAACTCCAATACCGGTTCATTAGTCCGCCATGGCGTGGGACCCGCTGCTGCGGCTGCTGGCGCTGGGCACCGCCGCGGGGGCGCTGCGCCTGCTCGGCCGCCCCGGCGTGGAGTACTCCGGCCACCACACGGCCCCCCGACACGCCCGTCACTCACCTGCACTTCATACCCGGTAAGTCACAAGCCACAAGCCAATACAACTCCAATACCGGTACATTAAGCCATATTACCACAAAACGCTGCAACCAAGCTTCCACTTTAGTCATTTGAGGGTAGCTTTACTAGTATATAAATATCATCTGTGAGGGTAGCACTGGCTCGGCTTTTATACATGGTGTAACAAAACTCGTAGTACAACCCGAAAACCCGAAAAAAATTTTTTTTTCACACAAACTTTCATCGGTACCGCAGATCAATTAAAATTGCACAAATTTATATTGTTTTGATTTTGTTTTATTTATGGATAGTATCAATTTGAATCAATGTTTATGGAATCCATATGCTCCACATAGGGAGCGGATATGGTATGATAATGATGATCAATTTGACTAAATATGTACATGATATTTGACAAAAATTTCTCGAAAAAATAAATCAACAAATAGATTTTCAAAAAGAGTCGAATCAAAAAAATGTTATGAAATTAAACAACTTATGTTTTAACTACCTTTTTTTTTTTTTAACACGCCAACCGGTTTCGGAGACACTACTCCTTCATCAGGGCTTTGTATAATAATAATTTAAAATTAAGTAATAAGTCGCTAACTAA
Source organism: Micrasema minimum (assembly GCA_022494985.1). Taxonomy (NCBI): domain Eukaryota; kingdom Metazoa; phylum Arthropoda; class Insecta; order Trichoptera; family Brachycentridae; genus Micrasema; species Micrasema minimum. The sequence goes on along the minus strand of JAGVSP010000244.1, from coordinate 69,623 downwards.
TTATTATTATACAAAGCCCTTAATTAAATTAAATATAATAATAATAATTTTTTTTTTAAATGAAGGAGTAGTCTCTCCGAAACCGGTTGTCGTGTTAAAAAATTAAAAAGTAGTTTAAAACAAAAGTTGTTTAATTTCATAATTATGGAAAAGTACAAAGTGAGTGCTACAAACATTGAGTTAATGTTATTGTACAAAATCGAGTCCAAATATGACTAGGATTCCCTGGTGTCTCGGCCAGCAAGTAATAAAGCTATGCCCGCAGGTACCGGCAAGCTGCTGTCCGTGCTGGGCGACAACAGCCTGCACCTGTGGGAGGCGGGCGAGGGCGCGCTGGCGTGCACGCGCTCGCTGGCGCTCGAGGGCAAGCTGAAGCTCGTGTGCAGCGCGCGCGTGGAGGCCGCCGGGCGCCGCGCGCTGCTGGGCACCGAGGGCGGCAACATCTACCTGCTGGACCTGGACACCTTCTCCATGGCCGAGGACATCATCTACCAGGATGTCGTCATGCAGAAGTAAGACACCACGTTCTGTTCTTTCTAAACATTATGTGAGATATGTGTGTGAAAGAGACTGTGTGTGAGGGTGACTGTTATGTATTGGGATGGGGGCTTTCAGTAATACACGGCTGTGACAATTATGACAGGTTTTATTATAATACTCTGTTTGACTGTCTATGCTCCTCAGAGCTCTAACTCGGAATGCCGGGCACACAGCAGACATACATACATCACACACATTATTCAATTATAATTTTTGAAGTAGACCGCCCAGACTGTGACGGCGACCCAGTTGACCTTCGAATTTAGTTCAGTTTGATAAATACCACAATTTTTTTGCTCATTCTTTTTCTATCAATCATAAATTGGCTCCCCTTTTTACCATAGTTTTGAATCAAGTTGCAAATCCATCATCTCTGACAAAATATTGATCAAAATATCAACTGCTACCAGCAAATTTTAATCGGCTACCTAATATCGCCAAATCTTCTGGATGACCTGAATTCCCAATAGACAAGTGGTCCCAATATCGACAGATATGTTTTTAGATGTTGCTGATTTAAAAAAATATAGTATGTATGTAAAGAAATGCTTTCTTCAGCGCCCTTTGTGGAGTGGGTGATTAAGCGCAGTGTTGGTAAAGCAGTGAGCTGTAATCTGTTACCATAGAGATGGAATAATAGTGTAGTTAGTGAAAATTGATTAATTAATAATTAAGACTAAAATAATTATAATTAAAGACTTTTAATATCGTTTTATAAGACAATATGGTTTCTCTGAAAAACAAAGTTTCTTTATTTAATTTCTCATGCATAATAACAAACAAATTGAGATAAATAAATTATAAATCATAGTAAATCACCAGAAAAACAAAGAAACGATATTAAAAGTCTTTAACTTTAATTATTTTAGTCATTAATTATTAATTAATCAATTTTCACTAACTACACTATTATTCCATCTCTATAGTAACAGATTTCAGCTCACTGCTTTACCAACCATGTTGACTTCCATCTGTTGGTAAAGCAGTGGCCCTGCACTTAATCACCCACTCCACAGATGGCGCTGAAGAAAGTATTTCTTTACATGTATATTCAGGCATACTATAGATTCAATGTCCTCTGAAGATTAAATTCTGGGCGGAACAACATTGTGTTTGGAGTGCCGCAGGGCTCGATTCTAGGTCCACTATTTTTTCCTATTTACAGAATGATTTGTCAGGTTGTGTGGATCAAAAAATTAATGCTTCATGCAGACAACCAAATGCAATTGTAAAAGCTCAAAAAATGATACAAATAGCACTGCTTGTTCTAAAAATAAAATAGATAACTGATTTCACAAAATATGAAAAAAAAATGACTAACTTAAAAACGATTTTTTCTTCTGAAAATGTATCCACAGAATTGTAGGATTGTGGGTATGTAATGGATGCAATGGTTGGTTGCAGCTGCCCAGAGGACTACAAGCTGAACCCGGGGGCGGTGGAGTGCATGAGCGAGCACCCGCTGCGGCCCGAGCTGCTGCTGATCGGCTACTCGCGCGGGCTGCTCGTGGTGTGGGACCGCACCGCCGCGCGCGCCACGCACACCTTCCAGTGCGGCCAGCAGCTGGAGAGCGTCTGCTGGCACGAGAACGGTAACAACCTCCCATGTCTCCCAATCCTTGTTTTACCCCCAGCCATCATGCTCATTGGCAAACTAAGAGCTTCATAAATGCTGTTCCTTCTTATTTTCCTCTCCTCTCCTTCCTTCACAAAATCACAAATTCAGCAAAGAATACTACATTCTGCAATGACCAAAATTCATCCTAATCTTGGCCCTTGCTATCCAGCTCAAATCATTAGATTTCATTCAAGTTTAAACAAAATACTGCTGCCGCTTTCCCTTATCCACACCCAATTGGCTCTATATTGGTACACAAGTGCAGTGAATCTTGATCGGATACAAAAGGGTTCACTTAAAAATTATATTAAATTAAATTAAACTCAAACCATCAAAAATATTCTTTATTCAACCGGCTACATATAACAGGCAATGAGAATAGCACAAAACTAAATTTTTTCAGCATGTCGTTTTCATGTTTTAGGGGTGCATTGCTTGCTTGCTTGTCGGATCCGATGCATATAATTTAATGTACTTTATCTCACTATATGTATTTTGTAACTTTTTACAACTTGTTTTTGAAGTAGTTTATTTATCTACCCAAATTTATTAATTGTAATTTAACTTAATAAATGTACTTTTGATGCAATGTAAATTAATGTAATTGTAATGTTACTTAATAAATGTATTTTGATGCAATGTAAATGCCATCAGGCGTATATGTGCTAATAAATAAATAAATAAATAAAACAGATCACAGATATACTGACTAAAATTTTCTGTATAAACCAGAAGTTTTCAAAGGATATCTCTGTTTTTCCAGGGAAGGAGTTCACATCGTCACACAACGACGGTTCCTACGTGACGTGGGAGCTGAGCCCCGGCGAGCGGACCCTGCGGGAGCCCACCACGCTGTACGGCCCCTTCCCCTGCAAGCCCATCACCAAGATCCTGCAGAGGACCAGCGTGGGGACCGGCGAGGACATCACTATATTCGCCGGTACGCTGGCATCGCCTCATTCATTCATACTAATATTGTTGAAACAATTGGATGCAAATTAGAAATGGACAGGCTATGTCACAGAAATGAAGGATGGTGGATGAAAATGTGTGTTTTGAAGAAAATCAAAGTCCCGAGGATGGACACCTGCATATCCTATGTCAGCTTGCTCTCCTGAGTCTGTTATACGCATATTTATATCTGTTACTTTTTGGTTTTGGTCACCGTGGTGTGGATATAATCCCTTATTGATAATGTATGTCTGTTTCTGTAAGCTGCTAAATTCTAATATTCTCTGGCGGCCACAATTCAAACCACTCGTCACAATTTTATTGAGTTTAATTCTGTTCTATTTCATTTTTACATTCCAGGTGGAATGCCTCGCTCTTCATACTCCGACAAGTACACAGTAACCGTAGTCCAGGGAGACAAACACGTCTGCTTTGACTTCACCAGCAAGGTACTCTAACCTTCCAGAAAGAATTGCTCTCGTACATTTCTGACTATTGGATTTTGGTATGTAATGATTCGACCGTTTGCAGGTGATAGATTTCGTCACAACGACTCCAGCCCCAAATGAAGAGGACGAACAACAGTTGGATGAGGAGAGGCCGTGTACAGCGGCGCGGCTGCTCCCTCAAGGAGTCCAGCAGCCCGCGGCGGCGCTGCTCGTCCTGCTGGAGGAAGAGCTGGTGGCGCTGGACCTGTCGCGGCCCTCCTGGGGCATGCTGCGCCCGCCCTACCTGCTGTCGCTGCACGCCTCCGCGCTCACCTGCACGCACCTCGTGTCCGGTCTGGACAAGGACGTGTACCAGACCATCGTGCAGGCAGGTAGGTCCCCCACACGCCTTGTACCAGCCCCACCCTTTCCCTAGACTGTTTTAAAGACTATTGAGTCTTTCTTTAGTCCAGCACAACTCTACCGATTTTTTACAGCTAATACGCAAAATTTAATAGACTCAGTTTTAACTGGAAAAAGCGGAAGAAACAAAGGTTATTTATTTTATTTTATTTATTTCGAATACAAACAGATGTACAGGTTAAATGAATATTTAAGAAAAATATAAAATGTTTACATAGTAGGGCCTGCCATCCAATTATATGTATTCACTAAATAATACTGTACTGTAATAAAGCGACGACGGCTTGAAATTTAAACTATATAAATAATAAATATACTATATATTAATATATAGATACATATGAACAAAACAAGGAGATAGTGAAAAGGAAAAGAAGGAAATTGATAAGGAGTGGTATAGGATGATTGAAAGAAAGTGAGAGTGGAAAATTGCATTTGATTGAATGATTAAATGAATTATGAATGAATAGCATGAATCAAGCCTATTAATTCTCTTCTGTACATATTGTATGGAGTGTTAAATATATCAAGACTATTAAATTTTTTGTTAAATGTTTCACATATACGAGGGATCATAGAATGTTTCCGATGATTGGTTTTAAATTTACGAATATAGAAAATATCAGAGAGTCTAGTTGGCCTGGAGGGGACACGGTAAGCAAGTAAATTAATGAGTAATGAGTTCCGGAGTAATGAGTAATGAGTTATATACGCGACCAAATGCTTTCATTGCCCCTATCACTGTCTCAGCTCTAAGATTGTCATAAAACACATTCACCCCAACCTGCTCAAGGAGCTGGCCCAAATTTACAGTGATAGGGATATTAGTATTTTAGTCGTTAGTTACAACTACCGTTGTGTTGTGTCGCAGGTCGCGCCCAGACCCGCCAGCTGTACACGGAGGGCGCGTGGCCCGTGACGGGCGGGGCGCTGCTGTGCGCCAAGCCGGCCTTCCCGGAGTCCAGCCAGGAGCAGGTGCTGGTGACCGGCCACGAGGACGGCAGCGTGGCCTTCTGGGACGCGCGGGGGGTCACGCTGGCGCCGCTCCTCAAGTTGACCACGGCCAACCTCTTCAGGTAACCACTCCCGTCTTAAATCCACTCACACAATATATATACTACTATATAAATTGTGACAATACTAAAATATGTGTTTCCTGGAGTGTTGCCACAGATCTGAAATGAATGAAAAATACCTTTTTCGGGGTTGAAATAATTCTAGTATAAGTTCAAAATGTGTTAACAATAATTTGAGTTCAAATTCTGGTGAGTTGGACTGTAGTTGGTTGGTTCTTGTGGTGTTGATGATTAAAACTATTTCTTATTAAACTTTTAGTTTTATTTTCTATAGTTTTACAATATTATATTTGTGCCAACACGGCTAACTTTGCAAAGGCTTAAGTACTTGTTACTAGATCAAAGTTTGTAGAGAGAAGAGAAGGAAATTGACATGACAGCTGATTATATAGATTAATGCTCTGAAGTTAGTTGCAAAGGGAAGCTATGCACAGACAACAGAGTTGCTAGTAATAAAAAAAGACCTTTTAGTATAGGCTGCAAGAATTTAAGTACTTGACTAATAAATATTACTAAGAAATTCTATGTATAGAACAGCCCATGTTCCATTTTTGATTGATTTTACAAGAAAACATGTGTCGTTCATTTCATCTCTTGTGGCAATTATCCAATTGTGAAATAAGTTTGTATAAGCTGCAAGGCATGCAGTGTGACATCACATCATATATTCCTAACTCGCACTACATATCTTGCATTTGGTGTTATCCCTTATTCTGAATCCTCTACGTAAGTGCAATACTGCGTATGAACCATACAAATTAAAATATGTATTTATCGGTTGTAGCAATGTAGACAAAATATTTTTAATATATAATTGGCAGCCTCCGTAGGGTAATGGCTAAGACGCTGGACTCACGATGCGGAGGTTCCGGGTTCGACTCCCGGTGAGAACACCAAAATCAAAAGTGATTTTTCTCAAGCTTGGGTGTTTGTGACGTTGTTTCCCTCTGTTATCAGGCCTCCTCCTAGCCTGGGTGGTAAAATAAATTAAAAAATAAATAATGTTATTTTAAATTGCAATTTATCAAAATCGTATGATTCTTTGCCTCTCCTGCAGCTGTCAACGGGTATCACGTTTTTTGTTATTCTGTTTATTTCACGGTCAACTGTCATTTTATCACGTCAAACTGTCATTTTATCACTTCAAACTGTCATTTTATCACTTCAAACGTCAAACTGTCATTTTATCACTTCAAACTGTCATTTTATCATGTCGAACTGTCATTTTATCACGTTGATGAACTGTCAACTTGTGTAGCAAATTTATGCCTTATTTTTCAATGTAGAGATAATGGCTTTCAATATCTGTGCATCGCACAAAACATCATAAAATGGCTAAATTTTGAGAAACAGGACCGTTAATTAAATATGTTAAGTGACCGGTGTTGCCGAGCGGAAGGCAGCAGTGTGGCGATATTAGAAAGTATAAGATTCCCAATTTATTTACCATTTTGCTCAGTTCTTAACAGGACTGCAGAACATTTTGATAAATTTCTAAATACATAGAATTGCACTTAGGTAGATGAAATATTAACATATCAAGATTATGCTGAATGATATTATGTCACTGATTTTCAAATCCCGATTTAACGTAATGATTCGTATTAATATTTGTACTGTTGATTTTAGAAATGAATTTCTTCAAAAAAAATGTTTATTTAAAATGGGCTTGTTAACCAAAATTTTCTGTGAATGCAGAAAAATTAAACAAAAAATCACAAGAACATCAGTGCTATCCGTTCGTAAATCGGATAATTAATAACAGAGATACAATCATTTTAAGTTTGATTTTTGTAAAGATTTTGTATGTGGTGACGTATACAGAATAAAAACTATAAATCATTGTATCTCGCTTATTAATTATCCGATTTACGAACGGATTGCACTGATGGATTTGTGATTCTTCGCCTTATTTTGCTGCATTTACAGTTTTTTTTTGTTTACAAACCCATTCTAAGCTCTGACAGTAAGTTATAAATAAGGAATTAATTAACCTTTCCGCTACTGGTGGCTTTTTAGGCATCTGTTATTTACACTGGAGACTCAAAATGTCTCTTTAGGAGGGGAAAGGTTAAACAGTTTGCGTCAGGTGGCCTAGCACGGACACAACTCTTTAAATTCCAGATATGCGAAATCGCTAACTTCATTAATTACTTTTGCTTTCGCCCCCATACCAATTCTAGACTGAATGAAGTAAGAGATATGGCATGCTGGAATTTGAAAAGGCCCTGAATCTGCTGAGCATTAAATAAATAAATTACGTATATGTTAAGTTGGTATTGAAATTCAGTGACTTATTTGTCCCCCTTCCTGCAACCAACTCATACAAAAATTCCTATGGGATGTAATCAAACTGATTTGTCATTTTATATTCCCTCATCTTTAAAATTGTGTTCATAAGCTTAATTTTGGACATACATATTTATGTTTAATAATAATAATTTTTTCTTCCTGTTTGTGGTGAATCCAATTTAAGTGTTTATTTATTGCAATATCTGAAAGTCGAAAGATTATTTCAGAAACACAAAATTACAAAATTATCTTAGCGAGTATTTTGTCCAGACGAGAATCGCTTCGTTTTCATTGCATAATATTTTGATTTGGTGAAATCTTGTACAGCCAAAGAAACTTCACACCATTATTGCTAACATTTTGACTATGAGGATCTGCAAAGTTGTGATTCGTCTAAATATCTATATTATTTTCTTAATTATCTCTTTTAAATGAATAAAATACCTCAAAAGAGTATTTTTCTGTATCATTCGTTTCTCATTATTTCCAAACAAGATTTGTATTACCTTTTAACTTAACACTAAGTCAGGTACAGGAAACAATATTACCAGCTTTTACATTAATATTCCGTGGCTTTTGATGCTTTGTGCTTGCCGATTGTCTGAATGTATGAACACTCCCCATAGCGTGACCTAACCCGACCTCTCGTGGTATACCATCACCTTGCCAACTAACACCTAACCTAACATAACCGTGGCTTCATGTGTTGAAGGGGACAATTTTGTCATGCAAAAGAGACTTTTTTGCTTTTTATGATACTCCCAAATATTGAAATTATGGAACTACTTTCAAAGAGTAAGAAATAAACTATAGTTAAATGGGATTTAAATCTAGAAATTCTTAACAAGCTACAGTGGAATGGGATTTAAATCTAGGAATTCTTAACAAGCTATAGTGGAGTGGGATTTAAATCTAGGATCTTAACAAGCTATGGAATGGGATTTAAATCTAGGAATTCTTAACAAGCTATAGTGGAATGGGATTTAAATCTAGGAATTCTTAACAAGCTATAGTGGAATGGGATTTAATTCTAGGAATTCTTAACAAGCTATAGTGGGATGGGATTTAGATCTAGAAACTCATCAAAGATGGTTGACTTTCACTGCTTTCGGGGATACAGATAATGCTTATTTTTGTTTTTGTGTTTTTGAACTTTTCGAAGCACATTGTAGTGTCCATCTGCTGGGCTGATAGTGTCCACCAGCCCGAACCCAGAATAGCATTATCTGTATCTAGGAATTATAATCCTGAGTCCCGTGACTCTAACCTAACCTAATTTAACTGCTAGACAACGACACAGTTCATTGTATTAGACTATGTATCACTTTTCATTTTTGTACAAAGCTATAAAGCTCTGTATCAAGTTAGAAACCCACAAAAATTTCCGTCAAAAACGAGCTAACTCATCTACAACTTAATAAACTAGAAGATTTTTATTTCTGCAGTGAGATTTTCCCTTTCGTAGGCCTTTCTGCACATGAAGCCATCGAATATATGACTGTATTACCGAACCTAACCTATTGTGGTGTACCACCTCCTCCTAACCTTAGTATATCGTATCACCCGACCTAACCCGACTGTTTCCCACTAACATGCTCGCGGATTGCTCTGGCTTGCCCTAAAGTGGCCTAAAGCGAATCTCCCCAAGGTATGTGCCAACATGATCCCTCTGTCTTGTACTTGCATGGAATTAGATTTAGATAATAACACAATGTACTATGTAATATGTGTAGATGTCATATTGACCGCCATTTTATTAACCCTTCTCCTGCTTAACACAGTTTGATACAACGGTTGTCATATCACCCCATGACACACTTTACTTTGTCTTTTGAAATGTTCCAATGCTTTGAAAGTGCCACAAGGAAAGGGTTAATATTAATAATTGTAGTATTTTAGCAAGGTGGAAGGTCACACATGAATTTTTTATTATCTTAAGGAGCAATTTCTTAGCCTTTTGCTGGTGCGCCTATATCTTTTGTACTGTTTCTTGTCTGCCTTCTGCATCTAAACGGTTTTTGAACTGGTTGACCGTAGTGGAGTGGACAACTAGGCTTGGCAATTTGTTCCAGTCTGAACCCGCCCTACTGGGAAGGAAGTTTTTCTTAAGGTTGAGGTGGAATTGGGGACGATAGAGCTTCCAGTTGTGGCCCTGTAGATTGGTGTTTTGCCCCTCTTCCGACATTTTGTAAATTTCATTAAAATGTGTAAATTTTGCATGCTTTATGAGTGGGGTGACCCCTCGACGATTGAATTAACTTTGTGTGTGTTTTGTAGTGGAGAGGACGGCGAGGACGGGGGCGCGGAGTCTCCACTCAGCGGGGGGGACGAAGAGGCAGAGGAGGAGTGGCCGCCGTTCCGCAAGGCCGGTGTGTTCGACCCGTACAGCGACGACCCGCGCCTGGCCGTCAAGAAGCTGGCCATGTGCCCGCTGACCGGCACGCTGCTGGTGGCCGGCACGGCGGGGCACGTCCTCACCGCCACGCTGGGCGCGGAGCCCGTCACCAGGGAGGTCAAGGTAGGAGTGGAGTTTCTTCAAACCTTTCTGTATGAAAAGTTTCCTAACATTGTCACACTTTAGATTAAGTCGATTGTGTTATTTTGTGGTTTCAGTATGTCACAATGAACATTGTGTCGGACAGAGACAGCTTCGTGTGGAAGGGACACGACCACCTCAACCTTCGCTCCGGGCAAGTTAGCATGGCTGCAGGATTTCAGGTTATTACAGCACATCCTATACCAATTTGATTTGAATCCTGCGTAATTATGGTATTGGGCCTAGATCTCCCGTATTTAATTTTATTGTAAAATAATCCAAGCATGCTTTAGAACCTCCATGCAAACATCAACTTTTTTAACTATCCCAAAATGATATACTTTCTCGGGAGTTTTCAAGCGCGGAAAGAAGCTCTGGGTAACACTCTTACGATTTTCTCCCTAGAATTTAACATTGGAGCAATGATTTTTTCACACATTTTAGATATCAACTGGATGCGTGTTTGTATCGTCTTATTTTTCAAATAATTTATTTATCTCCTTTAACAAATAAAATATTAAAAAAACAAGATGATGCAAACACGCATCTGGTCGATAGGTATCTAAAATGTGTGAAAAAAATCATTGCTCTAATGTTAAATTCCTGGGGAATAATCAAGGAATACGCTTGCTCTTAACTTCACAGTAAAATCCCTGACTTTTTGTTGAAAGTTATAGAAATGTTGTGCTTCAGGCCTCCAGCATAGTGCAGCTGTTGCCCCCGGCCGCTGTGACGTGGGTGTCGCTGCAGGCGGAGTGGGGGCTGCTGGCCGCGGGCACCGCGCACGGCCTGGCGCTGTACGACTACAAGAGGAACGCGCCCGTCATGCACCGCTGCACGCTCAACCCTAATGGTAACAATCTCTCCCTCAGATTCACATCCCCTAGGTCTAATGTATATGGGCAAGAATCGCAAGAACATTGGTGCAATCCAATTATAAATCAGATGATTAAATAACGCCATCTGAATAAAAACATCCATCACATATTTCAATTTGGAAATACTGCTTTCTAGTGCTTGAAAATAGGAATCAAGTAGTGGCATGTTTGCAGATCTAACGGGGGCCGGAGACACGCCGATATCGCGCCGGAAGTCCTTCAAGAAGTCGCTCCGGGAGTCCTTCCGGCGGCTCAGGAAGGGCCGCTCGCAGCGGAGGGCCAACCCTAACGCGGAACCTGACAAAAAGGTTGGCCATTATATAAATTTTTTAGCCCTTTCAGGCCTGAATTAAATCCCGTGGAGATAACAAATGGTTTTTTTTCCCTATTTACCAAACCTATTTATATAAACTTTTTGACATGCTTATTGAAATTTAATATTTTGTAATTTAGGTATTATAATAATTTTATTTTTATGATCACTGGGTCTCTAAAAGTGTTAATAAATAATGTAGATTTCTGCAGTTGATTAATTCTGATAAATAATCCTTTTTTTTTTTTTATCAGAACATAAAAAGGTTTATTTTCTTTCAATTAAAGTGAGGTTTTTAGATTACGTCGTAGCGCACCAAATTTTCATTGCAAAGCGAAAAAATCTGTCCATCAATCTTAAAAATATCGACCCTTTGAGCAACAAATGTAGTAAAAGCCAAAACTTATTTAGGGCAAAATGGCAATAACCCTTCTAGCAACCAATGTCTTAAAAGCCGTTTTTCGCTTTTATTACATTTGTAGCTCGAGGGGTTGATATGTTTCTGTACTATAAAGACATTCAGTGCCATGATTGTCGGTTGCCAGGAGGCGCCCAAGAAGATCCATCAGGAATCGGCGCAGGAGAACTTCAACCCGCTGGAGGCCAAGCCCGTGGAGCGGCAGATCGAGGCGCGCCCGGCCGACGATTCCAACGGCTCCATGGTCCGCTGTCTGCACTTCGCCAGGACCTTCCTCATCAGCGGTGAGTAACCTCAACGGACTCTTGGGATGGTAATACAATTCCTACCTTACTGTCTTCTGTCTTCCCATAAATTTCGGTTCCAAACTTTGCAATGGCATTTTTGGTTCTTCTTCCTCGGTTTCCGGCTGTAGGTAGGTTGGTACAATTACAACCATGATTATTATTATTATATAATAAATAGGCAGGCAGCTTTTGCTGGTGCGCCTATATCTCTTGTACTGCTTCTTGTCTGCCTTCTGCATCTAAACGGTTCTTGAACTGGTTGACCGTAGCGGAGTGAACAACTAGGCTTGGCAACTTGTTCCAGTCTGAAACCACCCTACTAGGAAGGAAGTTTTTTCTTAGGGTTGAGGCGGAATTGGGGACGATAGAGCTTCCAGTTGTGGCCCCGTAGATTGGTGTTGGGATTCAGTTTATACATCTCGTGCAAGGGACAGTCATAGTAATCGTTTAGTATCTTGTAAGTTTCAATTAGATCCCCTCTCTTCCGTCGCTCTTCCAATGATGTAAGTCCTAGTGCTATTAGATGGAATTGGTCTCCTACATTCTCTCCTCCATCGGTTCCTATCCCCGGCCATCTTTCTCCAGTCCCTACTCCCCTCCATTCTGCTCCAGTCTCCTCCATTCACTCTTCCTTGGTCTACCTCTAGGCTATTTGAATTGGGGAATCCACTTGATTCAAACTTTTGACACTCTTTTTGTGAATTCTCTCCACATGTCCTACCTAATGAAGTCTTTGTAACTTACAAAATCTTAAAATTGTTATGGTTTTCTAGCTCTCGAAAGTTTCCCGTCGTTTTCCTTCAATCAACTAAACAATATATCTGTTCACAGTTCAGAACACCGTTCCCACGCTGTGGGCGGGGACCAACAACGGTACAGTCTACGTGTTCACTATCACAATACCCTCGGCAGCCAAGAGATTAGAAGACGCTGTGAGTAATCTATTCCATATATTCACTTCACTGTAGTTACATTGTGCCTGATGGAAGACCCACTCTTTCCTGGGATATCAGTAATTCTACCCCCCTTTTTAATCATTAGTTACAACTACCCCTATTATTACCACCCGAAAATTGTCTAGTACATCAGAGTGTGGATATCCTTGGATTGCTGTAAAGGCTAATAAGTGATTTGTTATTAGGTGAGCTGCCAACTGGCTAAAGAGATACAACTGAAGCACCGCGCCCCCGTCATCGGAATCACAGTACTAGACGGAGCCTCCCTTCCCCTGCCAGAGCCCCTGGAGGTGAGTCCACACAAGCATACTGACCCAGTATGTGTTATTTCCTTTGTTTACAGGAAAGTCGGCTCAATGATACATATATTCCCTTCCAAACATCTCGTCTCTGGCCATCATGGGTAAATCCTATTTTTTATCTGCAATTTGATTGGTAGCGCATGCCACTGATTGGGTTCGGGGTCAACATTAAATATAATTAAATGATGGCGGCGCTAGTGTACCTATATACATACACTACGGGCGGTACCATTTTACGATGCATGTAGGCCCGTATGCACCATTTATATCTGTATCATTAGATCACAGTGCTAGTGCGCACTCAAATGTCACTCGCCCTCACATTAGCCATTATCCTCAAGGTTACATAATTGGAATCATTTGTGTCATATATTTATTTTTATCATGACTGATCTTATTAGTATTGGTTATGTTGGTATTGACAGCCAATATATTCTTAAGTGGCCTCTTGTATTTTGTGTTCAGTATGACTGTACTGACTGTATTGTGTGCCCTTAATTGTGGCCCCCCCCCAACCGCCACCTGGAGCGAGGGGTGGCGCCGCTGCCTGACTCCACGCAGCCGCACCGGGTCATCATCGCCTCCGAGGAGCAGTTCAAGATCTTCTCCCTCCCCTCCCTCAAGCCCTACTGCAAGTACAAGCTCACCGCCCACGAAGGATCCAGGGTTAGTAAACAGCCACAAGAAGAGGCAAAATGCCCAACACTTTTCTAGGTGATCGGAAGACTGTTGATGTGTATTGTGATGGGGTGACCTTTGGTGTCTTGTAAGGTACAATAGAACTAGTATATTCACAGTATTTACAATAGTAGGACCAATAGAATGACTGTTTAGTGAGGAAGCTTGTGGAAGAATGATGGTTGCTCTAAGTATGTGAGGGTACAATGGTGCGTAGGTAAAGCTGTTGTATTGATGACAATACAACCCCTACCTACACCTCTTGCATCTATCAATAGTTCTGCCTTCTCCATGACGTGTTTTCTGCTGTTTTTCTTATCATGCTGCCTAAGATGATCTGGAGAAGTTCTGGTCCAAGTATCAGATGGGTCCCGCTCGATCCTCACAATAAGCAAAGGCAAATTAGCAGTCATAATCCTCTTTGAAGTAAATACGAGCCTTGTACATTATAAGCGAGGCAAATAAGTATCATAAATAACAGGAGTAGGATTCAGGGATGACCCTCTCTACACTGTCCTATCCTGGTCCCAACTATCTGCTAACAATCAGCCGTCTTGGGAAGACTCGGAAGGCAGTTGAGAGGGACTCCACCTTATGCAAGATCTACCCAATAATTATCATTATATATCTATGTAAAATTAAATCACATATTCTTAAATAGCAATTGTTTACCTCTGTGATATTATATACTCTGATGTAATATTTAAATTGCTAAATGGCATGATAGATACACCATCTTTACGGACTCAAGCGACTTTTTATATTCCGGTCCGTACGTTGAGAAATAATGACGTGCTGTTCCTTAGTCACCCACAAAACTAACTATGGTTTTCATGCCCCATTGTCTCGATTGTGTCGTATTGTAAACTCAAGACGGGATCTGGACATCTTCGGTGTAAGTCTATCAAGATTTAAACATTCACTGAAGTAGACCCGATCCTGTCTTGAGTGTGTCCACATTTTATTCTAACTGTCTTAGCTTCACCAATTTAATGTTCTGTCACTTATTTTTACTGCTATTATGCTTATCTATGTATTTAAAATGGATTTTAATAAGTAAATAATGTCGGTGTTTCAGGTACGAAAAACAGGCTTCGCGCACTTCTCGTGCGTGACGACGGAGAACGGCAAGAGCGCGGAGCACACGGAGTGCTGCCTCGTGTGCCTCACCAACCTGGGGGACTGCCTGGTGTGTCAGTGTACTCGACCTGCGGCGCCAGCTCAACGCCGCCGCCGTGCGCAAGGAGGACATCAAGTGAGGAACACTCCGTCCTGCATCGCATAGTATCTACCCCTCCCCATCAGTGCATTTCACCCCCCATAACACAAATTATCACCAGCCGCTATGGGAAGATCGTTTACACCCTGTAACAATACTTGATACATCACATTTGGAGGCCAATTTTGTAGAATAAAATTTTTTAATTATACCCATTATGTTCGAGATAATTGATAAAGAAATTGATTTTTTTTTTCGGTAAAATTTTGTAAATTGTTATCATATATCATTTATTCAGTGAAATAAATACTATTCATAAAGAAAACGAAATAAAAAACCGCATTTGAATAAGAATTTGTGTAATTTTTACTAATCTGGGCTGCGATTCCCGTCGTAAACCCAAACGTCACTAGACGCCCATTTCTCGCCGAACTGTCAAATCGTTTATCTCTAAATATAATTACTTATATGACGAATTTGCTTCTCCAAAAATGTTGATCTTTTATGTCTTGTGGAATGCATAGACCTTGAGAGATTCTACCAAGATTCTACTCTACTTTGAAGCCAAAAATCCGATTCCGATTTTTGACAGTGACAGTTAAGGGAATCACTAAAATGTCTTAAACCTTTGTAGAATCGCAGGGCTGCAGTACTTATGAAAGCATTTTTGAAAAAAAAATTCATATTACACATTCCACTCCAAATATGATGTAGATTCACCAGTTTTCGGGTTGTACTACGAGTATTGTTACATTAGGAATTATTCATTATTGATTTACTGGAACATAACCGGAAAATGTTTTTACTACCCTACCTATCCGACAGAATCAATGTATATCTCTGGATCCCTTAGTCTTGAGTAAGGTAGCTAACTCAGCAACTGGATTAATATTGAATGCTTGTTCCAGTGGCATCTCCAGTCTCACATTCTCCAAGTACGGAGAGGCGCTGTACCTTCACTCTTCCTCAGAACTCCAGCGCATCACTCTCTCCGCCACCAAGGTAAGTTGTCTACCTCACGTGTAGGCACCACACTTGCTGTAGCCTAGTGATGTGACGTGTGCCTTGTGTCTAGGTGACCTGCGCCCGCTGCTACCTGCCCCTGGCCCCCTGGGCGCGCCCCACGGAGCCCCCCGCACCGGAGGACACCTTACTCAACGGAGATCACAAGGTAAATACTACTCCCTATGTTAGTTACAAGATAATATAAGAGACATAGCATGATTAGATACTTGATTGTGGAAGAAACAAAAGAAGTACTCAAGGAATGATTTATTTATTTAACTTATTTAGAACATTACAGAAAAAATCCAATTCATTCTAAATACAAAATCATACTAAATACAATACAATAATAAATCATACATGACAATAGATTTTAGTACAATGAACCTTATAATACTCCCCACCTCAAGGTTTGGAATAAATCATTATTATATTATTATTATTAAAAAAAAAAAGTATAGAAAGAAAAATTAAAAGTTAGAAAGTGCTTTCCTAACGGAAGACCCACTGTCGTGAAATAAGTCGACATCCGAGGTGATGCGATTAAGTAACAAGATTGCTCTACCAACAGGCATAACCATTGGCAGGTTGGTTCTGCATATTGGCAGGTAAAACAATCGATGCTGTCTTTGTCGAAGATAGTTATCAGGTACGAACAGACCTACATCCATCAGAATTTCTGAGTTATGTATGCGACCACCAATCACCTGAAAGAAGTGAACACCCAAATGAACGTCCCTCCTCCTCCATAATGACTGATAGCCTAGCATCCCTAGTAAAAAAAAAGAGCCAGGATAATATCCATATTCCTTTAGTTCCACGTTCTGAGGAAGAGTGAAGGTATAGAGCCTCTCCGTACTTGGAGAATGTGAGACAGATACCGCAGAAATTATGACATGACATTCATAATTGATAATTGACATTCATAAATGATATGAAATTCTGTCTTTTCTACCTGACCCTTCTGAAATAGCTTGATCGTTAGTTGAAGTATGATGTATGGATATGTGTTTTGTATATGTTTTACTGCTGTATTCTATTGTGCGGTTTTGGTTTCCAGTCTGGCGACATTCCCGAAAACGGCGTGGGAGAAGACGGCCACAATGTGACGGCGTCCTCGGCCAGCATCGGGGACATCACGGTGGACAGCGTGAAGGACCACCTCATCCAGGCTGTCAAGGGCAGCCCTGACCAGCTGGCCGCCAAGATCGGCACCATCAACCTGCAGGTCGGCACAATAAACCCTGTTACTTCTGTGCGACGGCGTCTTAAGAGCATACTCCATACTATTCCTCTTGGAATTTAACATTAGAGCAATGATTTTTTCACACATTTTAGATATCGACCAGATGCGGGTTTGCATCATCTTATTTTTTAAATATAAAATTATTATGGAGTATGCTCTTAATGATTTTTCGCTTCTTTTTACTGACCATTTGTCTACTTCCAGACGTCTTCAGTGAACCAGAGTTCGGTGATAGTAAAGACCACGACTCTGACCACGCTGAGCGGCTCGGGCGGCACCACGGAAGCGGGGGGACCACCACAACATCGCATCACTCCTCCTCCACGGCAACAGACAACAGTGAGTATCGCTCCCTTTTATCTCGGTGCCCCTCGGTACTGGACGTAGAGCGCGAGAATTTTTTTTTAGAAATCACTGTTTTAATAGATAAACAGGGACTCATCAAATTTCATGGAAAACTAAGGACTTAAATCTGGTTCCATCATTATTGACATTAACAGAAATGGAAATATCATCTCTACGATGATATCTGAGCGTTTACAGGACATAACACCATCTCTGCTAGGATATTTTTAATATCTTATTGGTTTGTGAAGAATGTTGCAGCTTCCGTTTTTGTCCATACATATTTATTTTTTTCACCTATTGTCTTTTATGCTATCATTAAATTTATTACTATTGTTTTGTACTGAAGAGAAAAAAGACAAACGTATTTTTGTTTAATGTTAAAAGTGAAATGAAAGTTTATTTAGTTAAGAAATGATGATAATTATTAGTGCATGGTAAACAGTTTTCTAAATATTTTTGTCTGGTAATGTTATGTTAAGTTTACTGTGTGAGATTTATGACGAAAAATCCTTAGTTTTACTGCACTTGTAGGAATGTACCTCATTTTTTCAAAATTTTAGCTATTTTAATTATTATTTTACGTTGATAAAAGACTATGTATTGTTTTAAACTCGAATTCCTGATTATTACTGAAATTTCCAAAGTTAGTCTCATCCATTCGAGATATTCTTTTTGACTTGTTATACTGACAAGTTTTGGATTTTTTGTAAAAGACTAAAGTGCCTCCTTAAATAAAATTTTTAAAAAAAATTGGATAAGATTAACTGTGGGAATGGAGGACTCGTATTGAATATTGTAATAATGTTTGTATTTCCCGATGTACAATGTACTGTGATCGTGCGTTGCTGATTGTGGCTTGTTTGTTCCCCGTAGTACTAGAGCACAGCCGCGAGGAGGGGCAGATCACGCGCATCGAGGTAACCAACCCAACACATACTGTAGCATGCCATTGTCACCTGTACTTAACCTGACCTAACCTAACCTAACCTAAACTAACCTAACCTGACCAAACCTAACTAAACCTAACCCAATACGTTCTGCCTGCTGCATGCCATTTCCCCCGAACAGTCCTCAAGTGTAACAGATGGCCGGTCGACGTCCATCAACAGTATGACTTCTCATAAAGAGCTTCTGTGCTTTGTTCTTACAGGGGCAAATGCCAACAAAGTTAGTCAATGAAGAAATCCAGTTTATGAAATATAAACATCATAAGCAAGGTCATAAAAAACTGTAACCGCTTAAAAAACACACTTACCTTAACCTACGCCTATCTTAATCTAATAATTCCTACATAACCTTAACTTACCTACCTTGACACAAAATTAATTTGACAGGAAATTAATAATTTTATCTTTGTAAAAATTTGTTGCCAGTGGTGAAAAATTAAATCACCCAAATTCTAGATATAGATACACCGTCTATTTTTGCATTTTTCTATGACTCTCCTAACCTCACCTATCTAGACCAAACAACACTTGTCGTAACATGATCCGGTTACTGAGACCTAACAGACAGACCCACAGATCATCAAAATATCTATACCGGTATGTATTGCGGCTGTGAGCTGAGAGATTTTCCAGATTAGTACTGCCTTGACTTGACCTAACAATTACCTGTCTCACCACACATATCTTGGCCTTACCTTCCTTACCTGTCATACATAGAAAGTTGATTTTTTGTGTTATTCCATCGCATGTGTTATATTATCATCTTTTTGAGACTTCTCAAATGATCTACTAACTTGTACAATTTTCAAAAAGTTATCAAGCGACTAATATGTGCAGAGAAAAATTATACCAAACAACATATATAGCTTGGTATCATTTTACTTTGCACATATTATGTCGCTTGGTAACTTTTTCCTTTCAACCGTCGATATAATGATCTACTTACTTCCAACTAACCAAGATAAGCTATTTTATAATACTTCTAGCAATGTCGCAGCTTTTCTTATTTACCTTAATTCATAATTACGGGAATTGTGTTTAGTGTTTAATATGTTTTTGAACGGTTTAATGTTTTGTTACTAAAAAAAAAAATTTTACGAGGGTTAGTGAAATATTGAATGTTCTATTATGAATGGCAGAGGATGTATGGATCAAATATTTGCGTTAATTTGTCGGAGAAGTTTTGCGGCAAAAAACCGGAAGCTTTTCTGCGCTTTTGTTGACTTGCAAAAAGCATTTGATCGTGTTGATAGGAATAAGCTATGGATGGCCTTATCTGAGTATGGAGTGAACGATAACCTTGTCCGCGCTATTGCTTTTGTACAAAGACAGTGTAGCGTGTGTAAGGGTAAATGGGTCATTCACGTCGTGGTTTGACATCCCTAAAGGAGTCAAACAGGGATGTGTGATGTCACCATGGTTGTTTAAATATACATGGATAAATGTATGAAAGAGTTGAAAAATATGGGCGTGGGCGCGAGAAATGAGTGGTATGATTGTTTTGCCTTTTGTACGCCGATGACGCAGTGCTTCTTGCTGAGAGCGAAGAAGAATTGCAGTCCTTGGTTACAAAGGTTTTACGATGTGTGCAAGGAGAGTGATCTATGATGAATGTGGAAAAGTCGAATGTGATGGTTTTTGAAAGAAATGTGAATATGACTAAGTGTAAGATCGTAGTAAATGGCGATAGCTTGAAACAAGTGGAAGAGATTTTGTATATCTGGGAAGCATGTTCACTAGGGATGGAAATATGGACAAGGACATTGAAAGGAGGGTTAGTGCCGGTAACAGAATTAATGGTGCCTTAAAGTCGGTAGTATCTAATAAGTGCTTATCAAAAGAGGCTAAATTGGCAGTGCACAATGGAGTTCTGGTACCAACCCTTATGTATGGAAGCGAAGCATGGAGTTGGAAAAATAAGGATGAAAGTAAATTGAATGCAGTTGAAATGCGATCTCTCAGGCGAATGTGTGGTAAAAATGTATGATAGGTGCACTAATGTTGAAATTAGAGCAGAAATGCAAGGCTGAGATAAGCATTATCGACAAAATTAAGAAAGGTCTTTTACGTTGGTTCGGTCATGTAGAGCGAATGGATGATGAAAGAACATCTGTGTGCCTGGATGTAGAAGTCGAGGAAGGCCGAGAAAGACATGGCATGATCAAGTAAAACAAGTGCTTGAAAGTGGGCATGTAAGAAGTCGGAATAATCGACGTGCGTGCATTAGGAGATGTATGAATGTGGAGGAAGCAAGAGAAGTGTGCCAGGACAGAGTGGTGTGGCGTTCTATCCTCTCTGCTTACCCCTTCGGGGAAATGGCGTGATGGTTAGTTAGTTAGTTAGTTAGTGAAATATAAACGGAATTTGATTTTTTAAATAAATTGCCAATGAAATTGTGCATTGGTGATGGTAAGGTAGTCTTTGGTGGGTTGTGACCGAGTGAAGTGGCTACCAACCAATCGGATTGGTACCCTGCGTAAGATCGCCGTGACACTGCAGATGGCCGCAGCAATCAACCACCACGACTGTGTTAAGCCACACCTGTAAATAAAATATAACAGAAGAGCGAGTGTGTGAGTGAAGTGATGTTTCCAAATAAACTTACAAGCCATTTGTTCTCTAAATCGTTGATTAATTTTGATCATTGTATTTTCTACTCACAGAGTGAGTTGCATTATCCATAATATTAATCATAACCCACCAATGTTGACAAACACGCTTAGTCTACTTTGATATGTTTCTCCTCGATTACATTAGTACGATTTTCTGTTCCCAGACTAGTACTGTGACGGTGCCCGCCGGGACGGACCCCAAGACCATCCTGGAGATGTTCGAGCGCAACCGCGCCCCCCTCGCGCACCGCCCCGCAGCGCCCCTCGCCGCCACCGAGAGCGAGGTGGAGACCGTCACCGTGACGCAGCCGCACTAGTCGCCGCGCCACCACCATATTCACTTTACGCGACGCCGCTAGGTTGAAAGCCACTCATTTGGGTACTGTGTCATGCTTCACTAGGTTAGGCGCGTCGTCTACATATATAACAAAACAATGACAATATCTCTTAACCTCCGCCTGTGATCGCTGAAAGTGTTGCCGTATCGAACATTGGACCCAAGAACCATATCTACATAATATCAGATATACTTCGGTATGTCCCCATTTCCCACGGTCTTACTGGAGTTTGTCTGCTGCTGAGAATCGCTATACGAGAAGTTTACACCATTCTACGTAGCATTTACGTAAAAATTCTCAACAGTTTGACTCGTATAAGATATTGTGTATTATATCACTGCCATACAAAGTTTTCCATAGACAACACTCGAGAAGTTTGTTTGGTATCTAGAGGGATAGTTTTATTACGTTTATTAAGTATAATATATTATAGTAATATAGTTACTTATATCTCACAGGCAGCTTCGTACACCACTGGACGCAAGTACTGGAGGAATAAAACATATATTTATATGACGTAATCTGTCGTGCCAAGCATGAACCACGGGGAAAAAGTACATTTACTTAACATTACCTACAGGGTCCATGGTTCTTGCGACACGGGGAGTTTTGCCAACATGGGCCCTTTAGGTGCAGTTAAGCCGATTAAATTTTCGCGTTTTAATCTTGGCGCGGGCAGTAATGTACCACAGAACAAATTAACCGTCCTCATGTGACAGTCTTATTTCGCGTTTAATTTAATTTATGTATGTGTATTATTTTAAGACAAAAACATCTAAGGTCTCAATATTATCAATATGTTAGGGTAAAAGTACCCAGAGGGTCCACATTAGCGAAATTCCCTGTATAGCTGATACGTTGACCCTCTAGGTACAGTTGAGCCGATTTTGAATAGTAATAATTGCAGAGTCCGGAGGGCGGTTAAGGCGGGGGTGGTGGGGGGTTTAGTACACGCCGCAGCAACTAGATTAACTTCGTCGGTAGCTTTTGTACATTTTTACAATATCGCTCCGCCTTAAATTATAAGCGTGTTTTTAATCATTATTAATTTTGCATCCCGACATTGTTAAAATATTTTTTTATATTAATATATTGATTAGTGATTTATACAGGATGTTTAATTCTGAATGCGTTATATTTCAACAGGCAGTTGGGGAGGCGATTTACAGCAAGATTATGCAAAATTATTTATCGAATTTATTTAACAGATTTATAGCTTTAAAAAATTTTGAAAGGTACTGTTCTCATAGCTGAGTCCCCCACTGAGTACATCATGTACACCACGAGTTCACTTTTTCTTACAAAAGTTAAACATCTGTAGCTTCGAGAGATGTTTTAAAATATTTTTTAAAATTTGTTGGATATTATAATTCTTCTCGTAATTAGTTATGTCCCATTAAAATAACATCTCCATAAAAGATTCTTCCACCGCGTTCTATCAAGTCATACTTCTGCAGAAATTCAGATGTAAGAGTAATCTATAATAATTTTTTTTTGAGAAAAATTGTCTCCCCAATCCTTGTTATTATAAAACGCATTCACAGATATGAACATTCGTTGTTCTATATTTAGGGATTACTAGAGAGAAGTTCCCGGAGAGGAGGAGCCCTCCGCAGTATCCTACATTTAGTGAAGAGTTTTGTGTTGAATATTCTGCATGTTTGCCATATCTAGCATCGTTACATAGTAAGCGCATATTATTTATACTAAGTCCCACATAATAATATAACTCTAATATAATTACTCTAAGGAAACAGAACTCGTGTGACTGAGTCACTACGCCTTGTGTTTTGTAAACCATTCATTTTCTAATGTAAATTTATTGAAATGACTTTTATTATTTGTAATTATTGTTTGTTATAAAATGTATTCAGTGGAACCTCTTTTATTTGGATTAGTGTGTATCTCGTGTATGGACCGTGTCGAGGTGCGTATTAACCGCCTGGGAACGTATTCAGAAAGGGTAATTTTGGAATTACGTTATTGTGATTTTTTTTAATGCAGAAAAATCAACCGAAAACTCACTAAAACATTGATGTAACTTGTTTCATTAATGTGTGATACTTTAAACTGTGGCTCAAATATGAAAAGTTCACAATGCAAGTAACCTTTTTTTAGTTTGAATAACAGAGGTTCTACTGTTAAATTATCACGAAACGATCTTGTATTGATTCCAAGTTGTTTGTTTCCACGTATTTCATAATATCCAGTATGAAACATCCCACCCCATATAATATATTGACAAGGACTACTTATCCCCGTTAGTGCTCGAAGCTCGAGAGTAAGAATTGTTCTAAGATATAATTTTGTAATTTCATATTTTGTATGTAAAATATAATTAAATAATATTGATTGTAATTTGGCTAAATATTCTTATTGTTTGATATATTTTTAAGTGAATTTTTATTGAATGTACACCTCGTGTAAGTTTTATCATGACATTGTTAAGGTTTGAAGCAAAACATCACTATTTACTTGTTTATATTAATTTTGTCACATGGAAATAAAGTCTATTACTGACATATAACGCTTTGTTTTCTGAATTCCAACCGCAAGAGATGAAGCATAACCTAACCTAACCTAAACCTAACCTAATCCAACCTAACCTAACCCAACCTAGCCTAATCTAACCCAATCCGCACTAGAACTCCCCTGCAAAGTTTACTGAAGTCGTAGGACAAAAACAGAAACAGAAAAGTGATTTTTTTCAAGCCTAGGAGTGATCCCCTCTGTTACACGGACTCCTGGCCTCCTGGCCGGTTGAGGTGGTTAAAATAAATAAATCAATTAATAAAATGTACACTACAAGATCTTACATAAAATTTCCATGGGAAGAAGGAAGGACAAAAGACCGGCACTGCATACAATAAACAACATTTATATCCTACCTTTAAATCCTCCCATTTCTTCATCCAAGCCGATGATCCTTGAGCTAGCCCCCTCCCTATCCTCGGTCTTAGAGGTTAATCAAAACATTTACACAAAATTTAGATAAAGTTTTGATTTATTTACAATTCACTAAGAGGTATCAATAGTACAAAATAAGGAACAAATCTAACAAACAAAAACACTCGGTAACAATTTGATGTCGTCCATGTTTGAATGTGTTGGTAAGGCACAAAAGGTATCAGAATAATTCCAATTCAAATAAATTATTACTTATATTCCTGTGGTTATCACATACCGAGAGATCTCGCTTTCATTTCTACTTTCTGGGACAGATGTTTCAGACTATTTCATATAAAGTAGCCAGAAATTTTAATACAATCGACGTCCTAACAGAGTGAAAGGGAATATAGATATTTAATCTTTATCTATCAAGTAAGTATTGGACTAAGTTCTTATCTACAAGTATTTGGACACTTTATTAATTACATCTCATAATTTTTTCCTGTGATGAAGAAAGCATTTTACAGAAATTTAAATATTGGCGTATATCTTAAAATAATATAAATGTTTTTTAATTAAAAAATAGTAGTAGTAGGATAAAATTTCTTAAAATTTTTAACACATAAATAAATTGATTGTTTTGGATGTTAGTTTGTAGAACTCCATTTTATAGGTAAATACTTGTATTTAATTAAAACACAAAGAGTTCTACACAGGTTTTTTTTTATATTAAAACACAAGGTGACGCGTTTCGTCTTACAAGGACATTATCAAAACATTGTCGAAACACGTCACCTTGTTTTTAATAATAAAAAACCTGTGTAGAACTCTTTGTGTTTTAATTAAATACAAGTACCCACATAAATAAAAAAACAAATTTAGAATTTTTTTCAGTACAATACATAAATCTATCATAAAACACCTAGCATGCAATAAATATAAAAATTTTAAATACAATAAAATATCAACTAAGTATCCATTTGTCAACTAATAACAAGGGAGATACAAAAATACAACAGTTGAAAAAATGTTACAATAGAAAGCACATGATGACGTCATCATAATCATAAATAGCGCAATGGTTAGTTAGTCAAGCACTATGATTTGGTTTTCACGTTCTCGTGGGCAGTTTTCTGATGCCGGTTCCGGTGGTCAGACCTGCCGAACTTCACTCCGCAGTAGTTGCACGGGTACTTCTTCTCCTTGGTGTGTGTTAGCATGTGACTTCGCAAATTCCTGAAATCATAATATGTACTGCCATTAGTTAACTGCACAGGTTTATGCCTCAAAATAACTCATTCAGAATAATCGGTTGGAAAATTTAATTAAGAGTAGGAAGAAGAAAGGAATAGGCTCTAAATTATCCGTGAAGGAAGAAAAATAAAACTAAAAATTATTGGTGCGAACCGTTTGTAAATCGGATGAAATCAATAAATGAGATACGATGATTTAAAGTTTGAGTTTTGTAAAGGTTTTGAATGAAATGAAAACGGATTTTCATTACACAGAAAACATTGCGGAATAATCCTGCTGTAAAGTCATTTATGAAATAAAATAGAGATTATGAGAAAGGCAAGAGAGGGATTACCCTTTGGTTAGGAATTTCTTGTTGCACACGATGCAGGTCTCCGGCTTCAGGCCGCTGTGCCGCTTGGAGTGCTCCCGCAGGAGCGGCCACGTGAAGAATTCCTTCTCGCATCTTTACACTTGAACAATCTCTCGTTGTAGTGCGTCCTGGATCAAAACAGACACCGAGTGTTTCAAAAGTTGTGAGAATTATAAACTTATCTTATAAGGCATTCGGACCTGCTCTTTGCCATCGTCGAGGGAGTGATGAGGACCATAATCTTAAAGACAGCCCTAGAAATAGCCGGCTATCAAGCTATGAAGAGATTGGTAGTTGATGGTGCAAAAAACAAGCTAATGTACATTCTATCAAAATCTTTAATAACATTTCCTTCAAAACAACAAATCATGAAGTTATTGCTTTGTGCAGATAAAGGGACGATTGGCGTCATTGTGCATAAGTCAGCGTTAAAAAGACTTCTTTAGATTCATGCAATCTGTCATAAAAAAGATATCGACTGAGCGCCTCATTTTTTCCGAAGTGGGGTCAGCTTATTCAGTAACGAGCAAGGAGTGGAAAAGAGAATAACTTACCTAATGTGGTCCTTTAGTTTGGTGGAGGAGAAGAACGCCTTGGGACAATGTTGCAGACGTAAGACTTTTCCTTATCATGGACACCCCTCCTAGAAAACAAAATATTCAATGCAAAAATCTTCCTAATATAACAATAATGAAAAAATGTTGTATTTTTAAAAACTGAATACAAATGAGATGAATGCTTCAAGCTTACATGGGCGTGACCTTGCTTGTGTAGTCTAGAATCATCAAACACAAACAGTTATAACCAGCTTTGTGTTTTATATACAATTAGTGCGAAAACTCTGTATCAGTGAATACAGCTTACGTTTGTTGCAGATCTGACAGAAGTAGAGCTGGCCGAGGTGGTGTACGGCGTAGTGGCGCCGGCGGGCCGGAGATGTAGCGGAATACACGCGTGGGGCAGCCACTGCACGGGAACTGGCGCTGGACCGCAGAGGGAGTGCGAGCGCCGGTGTATGTACAGGCTCTTCACCATCTGCAGAACATTACGCAAACTTACATTGTTAGATGGCAAGGAGAGGATTTTTGTTTGGTAAGAATACTTTAACATTTCGCACCATGAATACTTTTGTCAAAAAATGAACTGAGAATGCCACGTAATCTGCTCACACCAAATTCAATTTTGTTTATTTTAAAAAGTGTTTTATATTATGAAGCAAGTAATTATTTATATAGGGATCTACTCACTCGCAGTAACTAAATATATCGTCACGTCTTGACGAAAAAAACTAAATTCTTTTTTGGAAAGACGGTCATCCCTTTAGAAATTTTGTTGGGGGGGGGGTTTGGGGGGGAAAAAAAATTTTCCGAATGTTTTTGTTTGGGGGGGGGAAATGAAAAAAAGGGGGGGGGGAAAAATCTTTGGGTTTTTTTAAAAGGAAAGGGGGAAATTTTTAAAGGTTTTGGAAAAAAAATTGGAAAATTTGGGGGGAAAAGTTTTTTTGGGGGGGGCGGGGGGGGTTTTGGATGGGGGGGGGGGGGGAAAAAAAATGAGTTTTTTGGGGGTTTGCCCCCCCTTTTTGTTTTTTTTTTTTTTTTTTTCCCCCTTTTGGGCCCTTTTTTTTTTTGGAAAGTGTAAAAGGGGGGGTTTTTGTTCGGGGCCCTTTTGAAGGTTCATTTGGGGTTTGGTGCGTTTTGGTCAAAAGTTTTTTTTGGTAAAAGGGAAAAGTTTGTTTAAAAAAATTTTTTGGTACGGAAGTTTTTTTGTTTACGGGGAAAAAATTTTTTTTTTGATTTTTTGGGGGGGCCCTTTTTGAGGGGGGGGAAAACCCCCGGGGGGGGTTTGGGGGGGGGTTTTTAGGGATGGGATGGGGATTTCCCGAAGGGGTTTATTTGGGGGTTTGTGGTTTGGTTTTACGGGGGGGGGGGGGGGAGTTTGGGGGGGGGGTTTTGTTTTTGGGGTGTTTGGGTTTTCCCGGGACTGGGGCCCCTTTGGTTGAAAGATTTTTTTTCCCCCGGGTTTTTTTTGCCCCAAAATTTGGTTAGGGTCCGGAAAATAAAAAATTTTTAAAATTTTTTGGAGGAGGTTTTTGGGGTTTTTGAAAAGGGGGGGGGGGGTTTTTGGGGTTGGTAGGGTTTGCCAAAATTTGTGTTTGGGGGAAATTTTTTTTTAAAAAAAAAGGGGGGGGGGGGGGGGGGTTTTTTTTTTTTAAAGGGTTTTTGGTTTTGAAATTTTTTTTGATTTTTTAAAAAAAAAATTGGTTTTTTTTAAAAAGGAAAAAGGTTTTTGGGGGTTTGGGTTTTTTGGGGGAGTTTAAAAAAAAAGTAAAATTTTTTTGTTTTAGTTATGGAAAAAAAAAGGGGCCGGGGGGAAAGTTTTGTTTTTTTAAAGGAATTTAGGGGCCCCTTTTATTTTAAAAAGGGGGGGGGGGGGGTTTTAAAAAAAAAAAGGGGGGGGGGGTTTTGAAACAAAAAAAAAAAATTAAAAGGCGGGGGGGTTTTGGGGGGAAAGGGGTTTTAAAGAATTTTTTTAAAGACTTGTTTGGTTTTGTGAGGTGGGGTTTTTATTTGTGGGGGAAAAGGGGGGAAAAAAAAAAGGGGGGGGGGGGGGTTTGGGGAAAGGGGGGGGGGGGAAAAAAAAAAAAAAAAATTTTTTTTTTGGGGGGGGGGGGGGGGGGGTTTTTTTTTTTAAAATTTTTTTTTAAAAAATTTTTTAATTTTGGGGGGGGGGGGGGAAAAAATTTTAAATTTGGGGTTTTGGGGAAAGTTTGGGGGGAAAACCCCCTTTCCAAAACACAAAAAATAAAAAAATTTTCCGTCCAAAAAAAAAAAAAAAAAACAAAATTTTTGGCAAACTTGGCACTTTTTTCCGGGGGGTTTTTTTTTGGGTTTTTGGGGGGTTGGGTGGGGGTTTCCCTTTTTTTCCCCCGTTTTTTTAGTTTTTTTTGGTTTTTTTCCCCCTTTTTTTTTTTTTTTTTTAAAAAAGGGGGTTCTTTTTTTTTTTTTTTTTTTTTTAAACTTTAAATAAAAAATTTTTTTTAAATTTTTTTTTAAAATTTTTTTTTTTTGCTTTGGAAAAAAAAAAATTTTTAAATTCCCCCTTTTTTTTTTTTTCCCCCCTTTTTTTTTTTCCCCTTTTTTAAATCCTTGCCCCAAAAGATTTTTAAAATTTTTACCTAAAAAATTTTAAAAAATTAAAAATTTTTTTTTTTTTTAAAAAAAAACCCCCTTTTAAACCAAAACCCCAATACAAGGGAACAAAAAAAAAAAATTGAAAAATTTTAAAGGGGATTTTTTTAACCCCCTTTTTTTCCCCGCTCCTCCCCAAAAAAACCTTCATTGTGGAGGCAATTTGCTGGATTCCCCCAAAAACCCCAAATGGGGATTTTGGGGGTTTTAAAAAATTTTTTAAAGACTGTTCCCATTGACCAAAAATTTTTTTAAAAAATTCCCTTATAGAATTTTTCAATAAATTTTTTTTAAAAAAAAAAAAGGGGGTTAAAAATTAAATTTTTTTTTAAATTTTTTTATTTTTTTAAAAATTTTAAAAAAAATTTAAAACCCATATTTTTTAAAGGGCCTAAAATAAACTTTTAAATTCAGATAAAACCAAATAATTTTTTGGGAAAAATGTTCACTTTTTTTTATAAAATTCAAAAGAAATGTTTTTTAATTGGTAAAGAAAAGGGAAAGGCAAAAAATTTTTTTTTTTTTTATTCTCCTGTGAAATTAATTTTTTAAATTGCAAATAATTTTAAAAAATTTTTCCATAATAAGTGAACAAATATTATTTAAGGAAAAGGGGGAAAAATTTTTGTTTTTTTGGAATTTTTTTGTATTTTGAAAAAAAAAATTTTTTTAAATTTTGGGAAAAAAAAAAAAAAAAACATAAAATTTTTTTAATTTTCTTTTAAAAACTGTCGGTTTTTTTTCGGGGGTTTTCCAAAATATTTAACCCTTTTGTTTTGGGCGAAATTCAAAAAACCAAAAAACATTAAATTAAAAAACGGAAATAAACCCCCTTTAAAACCCCCTTTTTTTATAAATTTTTTAAACCAAAAGGGTTTAAAAAAATTTTGTAATTTTAATTTTTAAACAACCAATTTTTAAAATTTACCCCTTTTTTTTTTTAAGAAAATCCAAAAAAAAAAAAATTTCCGGGAAATTATCCTTTTAAGGTTTTATGGAAACCCCACTTCCCCCCCCCTAAACCATTTTTTTTAAACCCCCGCCCCCCCCCCCCAAACATTTTATTTTATTCGAAATCCTTAACCCCCTTTGATTTCCCCTCAGATTTTTTTGAACCGGGGGGAAAAACGGGGTTTTAACTGGGGATAAAAATTTTTCCAAAAAAGTTGAATGACCGGGAAGGGGGTTTTTTCCAAAAAAAACCCTTTTAAACAAAAAAATTTTTAAAAAGGGGACCCTTGGTTTTTGGGGGGCCCTAAGGTTTTTTTGGTTTTTTTAATCTTAATTTCCCCCCTTGGATAAAATGGCCCTTCCCGGGTGGAAAAGGAGGTTTTTGAATTTTTTCTATTTCCTTTTAAAAAACAAAAATTCCCAAATGCTTTTTTTTAAAAATTTTTAAAACCCAAAAAAAAAAAAAAAAAAAAAAAATTTTAAAAAGTAAAAAAAGGGGGGGAAATGAAAAGGGATTTTTAAATTTTTAATAGAAAAATTAGTCTTTTATTATTTTGAATATGAAAAAAATTAAAATGAAAAAAACAAAAACTTTTTAAAATCACAAAAAAATTTTTGGGGGTTTTTTCCCCCCCGAGGGCCGGGGGAACCGGACAGGGGGTCATTCCCCAAAGAAAATTGCTTTTTTCCCGGGGGGGAAAAAATTCAAAAAAAAATTTAAAAAATTTCTGTATTTTGGTTAAAAATAACAAAGGTTATTTAAATTTTATAAAAGGGGCCCAAAACGCCTGAAAGGGAGAAAGTAAAAACCAAAGCGGGACGGGGATCCGTTTGGGGGGGAAAAAAGGGGGGGGGGTGAGGAAAAAGGGGGAAAGTTTTTCCCCCTTTTTTCCCCCCCAAAAATTTTCTGATATTCTAAAAATTTGGCCAAAAAAAAATCAAATTAAATATTGTAGATTTTTGAATTAAAAAAAACCCCCGTTTTTTTTTTTTTTTTTAAAAAAGCGTTAAAAAAAAAATTTTTCCTATTTTTTTTTTTTTTGTAAAAAAACCCATTTAAAGGATTTTAAAAAACCCTTAAAAAAAAAATTTAAGGGGATCGGGAATAATAAAAATTTTTTAAAAAATTTTAAAAACAGATTTAGGTTTTTTAAGGGTCTTTCAAAAAGGGTTTTAAAGTACTGTCAAGGGCAAGGGGCAAGATTGTGTACCCAAAATTTTTTTCAAATATTTTTTGGGTTTCTTTTAATTTTTATAGGGGCCCAAGAAAAATTAAAAATTTCCCCCAAAAAAACCAAAAAACTTTGCAAAAAAATTTTTAAAAAAAAAAAAAAAAAAACCCCAAAATTTTAAAAAAATTTTTTAACGCAGCAACCGGAAAAATTTGAAAAAAATTTTTTTTTTAGGGAGGGTTTTTTTTTTGGGTTTTAGTTGGGAAAAAAAAAGGGGGGAAAAACCCCCCGGCGGAATATTTTGGGGGGGGGCCCCCAAAGGATTTTATCAAAATTTTTTTAAATTTATTAAAATTTTAAAAAATTTTTTTCTGCCCCCTGGGGTCCCACTAACAAAAATAAATTTTTTGGGTTTTTCCCCAAAAAAATTTTTAAAGAAATGGGGGGACAAAAAAAATTTTTATTTTTAAAATTTTTTTTTTAAAAAGGAATTCCTTTGGGGGGGGTTTAAAACCTGGGAAAAAAAAGGCAAACGTTTGGGCTCACCAGAGAACTTTACAAAATTTATTTGGGGAAATTTTTTAAAATTTAAATTTCTTGTTTTTTTAAAATTTTTTTAAAAATTTTAATGAACCATTTGGGTTTAAAAGGAAATCCCCGTGTTTTTTAATGAATCAAAAAATATCATCTGGAAAAATGTTCATTATCCAAAATGAATTGGGCTGTTTTAATAGGGAAAGGATTTATTTTTTTTTCCCCCGGGTTTTTTTAAAAAAATAATTTTTCAAATGATTTTAGGAAAACTATTAGATGACTTGGGAAAAACGGGGTTTTTGGAAAATTCTTTTTAAAAAACCATTAAATTTTTTTTAATTTCCATAAAATTTTTTTTCCCCAAATTTTTTTTTAAAAAATTTTTTTTTTGGGATTTTTTTTGGACCCATCTTTTTTTGGTTTTTGAATTGGGGTTGTGGGTTTTAAACCCCCAAACTTACCCACAAAAATTTTTTGGGGGTTCTTTTTTGGGGGTTTTTAACCCAAAATTTTAAAATAGCATTTGTTCAAATACCGGGGTTTGAGTTTTTTTTTTTTAAAAATTTTTTTTTTGGGAAAACCCGCCAAAATTTTTTTAATTTTTTTTCTTTTTTGGGGACCGTTGGGAAAATAAAAAGTAGGTAATTTTTTAAATAAAATTAAATATCTTTTTTTCAAACAGAAAATTTTTTTAAACTTGGGGGGAAGCTTTTTTTGGGAAAAAAAACCCTTTTTTTCTATTTTTTAAAAAAATGAAAAAATACTTAAAATTGGAAAATTTTTATTTTTTTGTTTTAAACTTTTTAAATTTTTTTGGAAAATTTAAAATTAAATTTTAAATTTTTTTGAATTTTAAAAACTTAATAAAAATTTTCTTTTTTTTTAAAAAAAATTTTGGTCGTATACTTTAAAAGGGAAAAAGGAAAAAATTAAGGGAAAAAGGGATTTGTTTAAAAACATAAAAAAAAAAAAACCTTCAAATTTTTTTTAAAAATTTTTTTTTACCTAAGTCCGGGGATTTTTAACCAAATACAAATTTTTAAAACAAAATTTTTTCCCATTTAATTTTTAACCTTTTGGGTTTTTTCGGGGGTAACTTGGGTTTTTTTAAAAATTTTTTTGGGGGAAAGGCTCCATTTTGGGGGATTTTGCACCCCGGGGGGGAATGTTCCCAGCCCTTTGGGGTTTTTTAAATTTAAAAAATATTTTGGGGCAAAACTTTTCTTTCGGGGAAAACCCTTTTAACCTTTTTCCCCCCTTTTAAAATCAGTTTTTTTGGGCCCCAAATCCCCCCCCGCCTTTTTTTAAAAACCTTCCGTATTTAAGTTTTTTTTATTTTATTTTTTTTAAAAAAAAAACCAAAAAAGGGTTTTTTCCCAAAAAAAAAAAAAACCTCTTGGAAAAAAAACCCCTTCCCAAATTTTTCGGGGCCCCCAAAAAAGAAGCCTTCCCCTTTAAATTTAAAAAAAAAAAACCTTGTAAAAAAATTAAAAAAACCCCATGAAAAAATTTACGTCTCCCTTGTTAATCTGAGTTTCCTTTTACCGGGGGGGGGGGGGTAACCCCCTTTCCTAGTTGGGCACAAAAACCTTCATCGGGGGACCAGGCGGGGGGCGGGGCCGGGGGGGGCCCCGGGCGCCGCAACGCGCGCCCCGCCCCTGCCCCCCCCGGGGCAAAGGGCCGTCCCCCCCTTTTTTTTTAAGTAAACCCGTAAACTATAAAATAAAAACTTTTGGGTTTTTTAACAAAAAAAATTTTTTAAAAATTTAATTTTTAAAATTTTTTTTAAAAAAACCATTTTATTTAAAAAAAAAGGAAAAAAAAAATAAAATTGGAAAAAAATTTTATTTTTTTTACCAAAAAAAAAAAAAAATTTTTTAAAAAGGGTAAACTCCCTTTTTTTTAAAAAATTTTTAAAAAAAAAACCCAAAAACCCCGGGTTTTACCCTTTTTAAAAAAAAAAAAAAAAAATTTTTATTAAAAAATTTTTAAAATTTAAAAAAAATTTTTAAAAAAATTTTTTTTTTAAATATTTTTTTTCCCCCAAAAAGGGCGGGCCCCTTTTGTTTCAATTTTTTTAAAACACCGGGAAAACCCCCAAATTTTAAAAAAAATTTTTTTTAAAAACCCTTTTTTTTAAAAAAGGCCTTTTTTAAAAATTTTTTTTTTTTTCAAAAAAAAAATTTTAAAGGATTTAAATTTTTTAAATTTAAAAAGGGGCCCGATAAATGGGGTTTTTTTAAAAAAATTTTAAAAAAAATTTTTAAAAAATTTAATTTTTTTTTTAAAAATTTTTTTAAATTCCCCCCCCCCCCAAAAAAAATTTTTTTTTAAAAAAAAGTGGCTACCCCCCCAAATTTCGGAATTGGGCCCACTACAAACGTAAATCCCGTACACTCCCGGGATGGCCGCAAAAATTTAACCCCCCCAAACCCCGACTTTTTTAAGCCAAAACCCTTGTAAAAAAAATAAAAACAAAAAAGCGATGTGTGAGTGAATGATTTTTCCCAAAAAAAAATTTAAACCCCCCTTTTGGTTCCCCAAAAACCCGTTGATTAATTTTGTTTTTTCAATTTTTTATTTTTCTACCACAAGAGATTTGCATTACCCCTAAATTTTAAAATCATCCCCCAACCAATTTAAAAACCCCTTAAAGGTCTACTTTGATATTTTTTCTCCTCATTACAAAAAGTCCCAATTTTCTTTCCCAAGCCCCCCTAAAACTGTGAGGGTTGCCCCCGGGGACGGAAACCCCAAGAACCCGGGGGAAATTTTTCCGGAAAAGGGAAAACCGCCCCCCAAATCGGCGCCAACCCCCCCAAAGCACCCCCCCTCCCGCCCCCCGAGAGCGAGGGGGAAAACCGCCAACCAAAGGAAACCGAAACCGCACTATCCCCGGGCCCCCCAAAACCAAAAAATTCACTTTACGGAGGGCCGCTGGGTTTAAAAAAGCCACAACATTTGGGTACTTGTCATGCTTCACAAATCATTTTGGCGCTCGTCAAAAAATATAAAAAAAAAACAATGAAAAAAATCTCTTAACCCCGCCTGTGATCGCTAAAGTTTTTCCCGTATCAAAACTTTGGGAAACCCAAGCCCCAAAATATAACATAAAATCAAAAAAACTTGGGTATTCCCCTTTTCCCCCACGACTTAACTGGATTTTGTCCTGTTGCTTAAAAATCCCAAAAAAAAAAAAGGTTTAACCCCATTCAACTAGTTTTTTCGTAAAAAATTCCCCTTTTTGCCCTCGTAAAAAAAATTGGTATTAACACCCCATAACAAATTTTCCATAAAAACAACCTGGGAAAAATTTGTTTGGTATCTAGAGGGATAGTTTTTTTAATTTTAAATTATAAATATTTTAAAGTAATAAATTAAATTTTTCTCAAAAAGGGCACTTCTAAAACCACTGGACCCCAATTTAAAAGGAGGAATAAAACTTTATTTAAAATATGACGAAAATTCTGTCGGGGCCAAGCAAAACCCAAACCGGGGGAAAAAAAAAACATTTCCCTTAACTTTAAACCTACGGGGTCCTGGTTTTTGGGCACCCCGGGGAATTTTTGCCAACAGGGGCCCTTTGGGGGGTGAATTAAAAACCAAAAAAAATTTTTCCCGCTTTTTAAAAAATTTTGGCGGGGCCCAGAAAATGTCCCCAAAGAACAAAAAAAAACCGGGCCAAAAAACCCCAAAAAAGGGACAGCCCTTTTTTTCGCGTTTAATTTAATTTAGGGGTTATGTTTTTTTAAAAAATTAAAAAGAAAAAAAAATTTTGGGGTCTAAAATATTATCAAAAATTTGGGGTAAAAACCCCAAAAGGGTCCACTTTTAAGCAAAAATTCCCCCGGGAAAGCGGATACGTTGCCCCCCTCAAAGGTTAAAAAGGGAGCCGTTTTTGAATAGAAATAAATTGCAGATCCGGGGGGGTTTAAAAGGCGGGGGGGGGGGGGTTTAGTACACGCCGCACCCCAACAAAGATTAACTTCGTCGGTAGCTTTAAGCTTTTTTTACAATATCGCCCCCCTTAAAAAAAAAGGTTTTTTTAAAAAATCATTTTTAAATTTTTGGGCCTTTCCCGCCCATTTTTAAAAAATTTTTTTTTATATTAAAAAAATTTTTGATTAGGGGAATTTATAAGGATGTTTAATTCTGAATGCTTATATTTCAACGGGCATTGGGGGCGTTTTTAACAGCAAGATTATGCAAAAAATTTTTTTAACAGATTTATACCCCTTTTAAAAAAAAAATTTAAAAAAAGGACTGTTCTCATACTAACCCCACTGAGTACTCAGGGTTAACACCACAAATCACTTTTTTTTTTTCAAAGTTAAACAACGTAGTTTCGAGAGATTTTTTAAAAAATTTTTTTTAAAAATTTTGATTTATAAAATTTCTCTGAAATTAAATTAGGGTTCCCCATTAAAATAAAAACCTCCAAAAAAAAAGATTTTTCTTCCACCGCTTTTCTAAAGTCAAACTTCTGAAAAAATTCAATTTAAGGTAATCAAAAAATAATTTTTTTTTGAAAAAAAAATTGTCTCCCCAATCCTTGTTTTTAAAAAACCATTCACAGATATGAAAAAATTCGTTTTTCATTTTAAAATTTCTAAAAGAAAGGGCCCGGGAAAAGGGAAACCCTCCCAGAAACCTTAAAATTTGTGAAATTTTTGTTGAATAGTTCGGGCATGTTTGCCATACTAGCATCGTTACATAAAAACGCAAAATTTTTTTATACTAACCCAAAAACATAATAAAAAAAAACCAAATTTATTTTTACTCTAAAAAAACCCAAACCGGGGTTACTAAATCACACGCCTTGGGGTTTTGAAAACCCCTTCTTTTTTCTAATGAAAAATTTTTTAAAAATTGACTTTTTATTATTTGAAATTTAAATTGTTTTTTAAATAAAATGTTTTCCCCAGTGGAACCTCATTTATTTGGTTATGTTTTATCCCCGTGAAAAGGCCCCTTTTTTCCGGGGTCCCGTTTTAAACCGCCTGGAACGTTTTCCCAAAAAGGGAAAATTTTGGAATTACTTTTTTGTGATTTTTTTTAAAATGCAAAAAAAACAACCGAAAACTCACTAAAACTTTAAGAAACTTGTTTCTTTAATTTTGGGGATACTTTAAACGTGGTTTTCAAAAAAAAAAAGGGTTCACAAGGGCAAGTAACCCCTTTTTTATTTTGAATAACAAGGTTCTACTGAAAATTATCACAAAAACGATCTTTTTATTGTTTCCCAAAATTTTTGTTTCCACGTATTTCAAAAAACCATTATAAAAACATCCCACCCCCATAAAATTTTTGGGACAAGGACAACTTACCCCCGGGTTAAAGGCTCGAAAGCCGAAGTAAAATTGTTCTAAAAAATATAATTTTGTAATTTAAAATTTTTTTTGTATGAAAAATAAAAAAAAAATAATTTAAAATTTGAAATTTTGGCTAAATTTTTCCTTATTGTTTGAAAATTTTAATTAAATTTTTATTAAAAGGGTAAAAACCTCGTGTAAGTTTTAATCATGACATTTTTAAAGGTTTAAAGGGCAAAAAAAACCCTTTTTTACTTTTTTAAAATTTTTTTTTGCAAATGGAAATAAAGCCCTTTTCTGACATAAAACCGTTTTGGTTTTCTGAATTTCCCAAAAACCCGGAAGAGAAAAATAAAACCTAACCTAAAAAAATTTAACCAAAACCAAAAACCCCAACCCAAAACCTAACCCAACCAAACCAAATTTCTCCCCCCCAACCAAAAACTAAAAAACCCCCCCCCAAATTTTTACTGAAGTCAAGAAAAAAAAACAAAACAAAAAAAGGTGTTTTTTTTCAACCTGGGATATCCCCTTTTAAAACCCGGCCCTCCTGGCCTTCCGGGCCCGGGTTTGAGGGGGTTTTAAAAATAAATAAATAAAATTAAAAAAAATTACCCCTAAAAGGGTCTTACAAAAATTCCCGGGGAAAAGGGAAGGAAAAAAAAACCCCGGGCACGGGCATACAATAAAAAACCCCAAAAAAAATCCAAACCCCTTTTAAAATTTCCCCCCATTTTTTTTCCCATCCAAGCCGATGCCTTGATTTTTTAAGCCCCCCCAACCTATCCTAAAGGTTTTAAAAGGGGTTAACCCAAAAAAATTTACCCCAAAATTTAGAAAATTTTTAATTTAATTTACAATTCCCTAAGAGGTTCAAAGAAACAAAAATAAGGCCCAAATCTAACAAACAAAAACACTGGGTTAAAAATTTTGATTGCCCTTTTTAATTTGGAAAGGGCCCCCAAAAGGTATCAAATTTTTCCAAATTTCCAAAAAAATTATCAATTCCCCTTTTTTTTTTAAACCCGAAAACCGTTTCAACTTTTTCCGGGGACAGTTTTGCCCCAAAAAATAAAAAAATTTTAAATCCCTTGACTTAAACAAAAAGGGAAAAACTAAAAATTTCCCATTTCTATAAAATAGGACAAGCCATCAACTTTTGGACAAAATTTAAAATCTCAAAATTTTTTGTGATGAAAAAGAAAAATTTAGGGGAAAATTTAAAAATTGGCGGAATTTAAAATAATAAAAAGGGGTTTCTTTTTAAAAAAATTTTAGGAAAGGATAAAAATTCTAAAATTTTTTTCACATTTTTGTGGGAAAAAAGGTTTGGGTTGTTTAATTGAACTCCCTTTTAAGGAAAAATTTCCTTTTTTTGGGGTTTAAAACCCCGAAATTTCCTAAAAACAAAATTTATATTTTTAAATTAAAATAACCCAAGGGTGCCTTTTCGAACAGGCCCAAAACCCCCAAAAATTTCAAAAAAAGCCCCTTTTTTTTAATTAAAAAAAACCTTTAGAATTTTTGGGGGTTTTAATTAAAAAAGAAAAAAAAAAACCCAAAAAAAAATTTTTTCTGGAAAAAAAAAAAAAAACCCCCAAAATTTTTGTCCAAAAATAAAAATTTTAAAAAAAAAAAAAATTTTAAAATTTTAAGTTTTTAAATTTTTTAAAAATAAAAACCCAAAATTTTTTAAAACGGGAAAAATTTGTTTAATCCCTTAAAAACCCCCCCCCCCCCTTTGAAAAAATGAGTTAATAAAAAAATAAAAAACCCTGGGTTGGTTTTTTTTCCAAAAGGGCACTATTGAATTTTGGGAAAATCCTTCCCCATGGGGCAGAAAATTTTCTTCCTTCCTTAACCCCAAAACCACATCCCGGGGTAGTTGCCGGAAAAACAGACCCCGGTTGTTTAAAAGGTTGTAAAATTTAAAATTTTTTAAACAAATTGACTGCCATTTTAAAACCTGCAAGTATAAAAAATTTTAAAAGCCAGCCCAAAAAACCCTTAAAAGTAATGGGATTAAAAATTTTAAAAAAAAAGAAGAAAAAAAAACTTCAAAATTTTCCCCCAAAAAAAAAAACAAAAAATTAAATTGGGTGCAAAAAAGGGTTTTTAAAATTGGAAAAAATAAATTTAAAAAGAAACTTTTTTTAAAAATTTTATTTTTTTTAAAAAAAAGGTTTTAAATTTTTTTAAAGGGGAAAAACATTTTTTTAAAGAAAAAGTTTGGGGAAAAAACCCTGTGTGGTCCTTTTTTAGGAAAAAAAAAAGGGGAAAATTTTGGAGAAAAAGGGGCCCAGAAGGAAACCCAAATGTTAAAAATTTTTAAAAAATTTCTTGTTAAACAAGGATTTTTAAACCCTTCCCCCCTTCCCTTTATTGGCCCCCAAACCCAAAAACTTGGAAAAGAACCCCCCCCCAAAAAAGGCACTTTTTAAAACCCCAAATTGAAAAAAAACTTTTGGGAAAATCCACCTGGTAAAAAACAGACACCGCGGGGGTTTCAAAATTTTTAAAGTGAAAAAAAATTATTAAAACCCAATTCCAAAAAGGTTTTCCGGACCTGCTTCTATTTTGGCCACC
Organism: Micrasema minimum; assembly: GCA_022494985.1. Classification (NCBI taxonomy): domain Eukaryota; kingdom Metazoa; phylum Arthropoda; class Insecta; order Trichoptera; family Brachycentridae; genus Micrasema; species Micrasema minimum. Next base: position 29,974 of record JAGVSP010000244.1, on the reverse strand, counting down.
TACAAGGGGAATAAAAAACCAAATCTAAAGCAGCCCTAGAAAAAATACCCGGGCTTGTTAAAGGAGTTTGGGGAATTTTAAAAAATTTGAAAAAACAACCCTTAAATTTTTCCCCCAAAAAAATCAAAAAAACCCATTTAAAAAACCAATTTTCCCCTTCCCAAAAACCCAACAAACCCAAAGGGGTTAATCCTTTTAAAAAAAGGGGGGCCAATTGGGGGGGCCAATTGTGAAAAATAAAAAACCAAAAAACGTTAAAAGTTTTTGGTTTTTGGGGAAAATTCCGGACAATGAATCAGTTAAAAACAAGAAAAAACGCCGGGGGGCCGGTCTAAATTTTCCCGAAAGGGGGGAAACCCTTTGGGGGAAAAATCCCCGGGGGAGTCGGGGGCCCGGTGGAAAAGAAAACTTTACCAAAATGGGCCATTCGAAAATAAATTTTAAAAGGCCCCGGGGAAAAAAGGATTTTTTTTAAAAAACTTTTTTTCCAACCAGGGAAACCCCCCTTTTGAAAAAAAAATTTTAATGAAAAACCCAAACTTACAAAAAAAAAATTTGAATTTTTTTTAAAAAAAGGGGTTTTAACCCCTTTTCCAAAAAGGAACAAAAAATTTTCGAAAAAAGAAACATTTTGAAAAAAAATTTTCCCCAAAAACAAAAACCCCTTACCGCGGGGAAAATATTTTAATGAACAAAAAGAAAAAATTAAAACCCTTCCGAGGGGGGTTGGGGGTAATTTTGGAAAGGGGGATAGAACATTATTTTTAAGATTATTTAGTTAAAAAATTAACGTGGGGTTTTATGAAAATTTTGGGTTCCTGAAACAATGGGTTTGTAAATCCCCGAATTTCAGGGGAAATTCCTTTTGGAACCCAACATTTTGGGGCTAAAAAAAATTTTTTTCCCACCGCCAAAACTTTAACGTTTTAATCAAAATTTTGAATTTCCCAAGCAAACGGGGTGTTTTTTATTTAAAAAATTTTCAAAAACGAAATCCGTTGTTTTTTAAAAAGAAAAACCTTGAAAAAAAATTAATTTTGGTTTGCGTTTCAACCCAAAATTTCCAGGGGGGAAGGCCGAACCCCAAAATTTTTGGGGGTCAAACTCCTTTTTACCCCAAAAAAAAGGGGGAATCCGGGGCCCAAAAAAAATTTTTTTTTTAAGGTTTCCCAAATTTTGGCCAAAATTCCCCCGCCCCCCAAACTTTGGAGGGAAGGAGGGAAAATTTTTAAAAAAATTTAAAATTTCCCCCCATGAAAACTTTTGAAAATAAAGGAAAAATTTTAACCGATAAAACCCAAAATTACGAAAAAAAATAAAAAATTCAAGTTAAAAAAAAGGTTTTTATAATGAAGCAAAAATTTAATTTTATAGGACTACACACTCGCAAAAACAAAAATATATCGTCACTCCAAAACATTTAAGGGAAAAAAGTCAAAAAATTTTTTTTTTGGAAATGACTAATATTTTGTCATATTTGGAAAACGGGTTAAATCATTGCTTAAATTTCTAAAAATGAAAATTTTTAAAAATGAGTAAAAATAAACCTTCCCACTTTGTCCCCCAAAAACCTCCCTCTTCTAAATCCCTTTTTTTTTTCCCTTTTCTTTTTTTTTACTTTTCCCCAAAAATTTTGCAGCTTTTTCTTTGTTGGATTCCCCCCAAAAAGGAAAAAAGAAAAAATTGGTAAAATTTTTAATGAAAATTTAACGCAAGAGCAGCCCTTTTTTGAAAAACCTAATCAGATTGTTTTCTTTTTTAAGGAAAAGGTATGGTGCAAGCCTTTTTGACGTAAAAACCCAATTTTTTTTCCCCCATTGGCCCCAAACATTATTTTTCGGTAAAGTAAAATGTACTTTTCCCCCTTTAAAAATTAAATTCTTGAAAAAAGTACAGGTCTTTTACTTTTTTAAATTAAGTTTAAAACTGCTATTTATTAAGAAAAAAAAAATTTTAAAAAACCTTTATTTTGTTCCACCTTTTTTGTTGGGGGCTCTCTTTTTGATTTTAAAAAGGCATCGGGGGAAATATCACCCTTTTTTAAATAAATCGGTAAACCCAATCATCCGTCAAACCCAATCGGGCCCGCCCTGGACTGAGTATATCGGACTTTCTTCCTTGAAGTTTGGTTAGTTCTGCTAAGATCTGCTGAAAGGGTCCCCCCTTGGGCCTCTCTTAAATCCTGATCTTTTTTTTCCTTTGATTTCCCCCTGAAAAAATTTCTGCTCCCCGGGGTTTCCCCTGTTACCCTTAGTTTTTTCTTGGTCCCCTTTTTCCCGGGGCTATCGGGAGTCTTTTCTTTTAAATTCTTTCGGCTAAAAATCCCTTTCCCAAACGGCCCCAAAAATTTTACCCCAAGCCCCTTTTTTCGACCTCCCAATTTTTAATCTCCATGCCCCGCCAATCTTTTCTCGACCCTGCCCCTTGGGCCCCTAAAAAACTGTCAAAAAAACCCTTTTTTGCTTTTAAAAATTTAAAAACCCTGGACCCTTTTCCCTTTTGACCCTTAATTTACGGGAGCCCCTTTCCCAGAAACCCAAATGTGTCTGGAGGGGGTTTTCCCCAAGTCCCCCCCCCCCAGTCGGGAAAATAGAGGCCCTTCCCGACCTCAACCTTCCCACCTGTCTTCCGTGCCCCCTCTGATCTTTTCTGTAGTCCCCCCCCTTTAAACCGAAAATTTGGGAATTGTCCCCCCTCTTCCTATTTTTGACCCAAATTTTCCCTTTAAACCCCCAACCTGCCCTTCCCCAAAACCTCCTTAACCCCCCCTTTCCCGGTAAAACCTCCTGCTTGAAGGGGGGCCGGGCCCCCCAGGGGGGTGCGCGGGAAGCGCGGGGGGCGACCCCAGCGCAGGGGGCCAAGGGGGACCCCCACTTGGAAAACCGACAACTTGCCCACACCATTCGGGGGGCCGCCCCCGGGGGAAACCCCTTTGGGGGAATTGTTTAAACCCAAAAAAAGTTTGAAAAGCTTTTAAAAGGAAATTTCCGCTAAAAAAAAAAAATTAAATTTAAAAGGGGATTTTTTGCTATCCCCCGGTCTAAACAAAAAAAAAATAAATTTAATTTGTGAAAAAATTTTGTAATAAAAATTTTTAAAACCCCATAAACAAAAGAAAAAACCCAATAAATCAAAAAAACCTTAAGAAAAAAAAACAAAAAAAAAACAAATAATTTTTTTTTTTTCTTTTTCAAAGGGAAGTTTTGGGAATTTTTTTGGAATTTGAAAAACTTTTTTTTGGGAAATTTTTACAAAAAATAAAAGGAAAAAATTCGCATTTAAAGTTTTTTAAAGAAAAAAATTTTAAAAAAAATTTAGACCGCTTTAAGGGTTTTTATTTTTTATGGGTTTTTTTTGCCCCTTTTTTAATTTAAAATATTTTTGGTAATTTTTCCCGGAAAAAAAAAGGGTTGTTAAATTTTTTTATTTAAAACCTTTTAAAAAAAACTTTAAGTAAAAAACGGGGCTTTGTCGAACAGAAAGTTTTAAAATCTTTTTAATTTTAAAAAGCTATTTCCCAAAAAATGGATTTTTTAAATTTAAAGGGATTTTTTGTTTTAAAAAAACCAAAAAAAAAGGAAAATGAAAAAAATATTAAAAGGGGAAAAAAAAATTTTTTTTAAATTAAACCGCAATTTAATAAATTTTTTAAAAAATTTATTTATAAAAAGAACTTTAAAGGCAAATTTTTTTTAAAAATTAAATTCTTTCAATTTAAAAACCCAATTTTCCCAAAAAAAAATTTAAAAAGTTTTCCAAAATTTTTAAATTATAAAAAAAATGGGCCCCAAGGGAAAATTTAAATTGGATAATTTAATTGAACCAAAATTTTGGGCAGAAGAAGAAAACCTTCCAAAAAATACAAAATTTAAAAAAAACCTTTAAAACCTTGCCTTTTAATTAAAAAATAAAAAAAAATTTCAATAAAAAAATTGTCCTTTTTTCCGGGGTTTTTTTTCCTAATTTGGCGGAACGGGGGGCCCAGGGGCCCAATTTTTCCCCCCCAAAACCCCCTTATTTTCTAAAATTGGGGTTAAATTTTTTTTTTCCAATAAAACCCAGTAAAAAAACCATTTTTTTAAAAAAAATTTCTTTTGTTTTCCCCAAATTTTTTCTAAAATGACAAAAAAATTTAAAATAAAAAACTGCTACCCCGGGACCACAAAAAAGCCCGGGGCACTGGGAAAAAAAAAAAAATTTTTAAAATTAGGGAAACCCCTTTTAAAAATCCCAAAAATTTAAATTAAAAAACATACAAATCCTTTTGGCCCATTTATTAAAAAATAAAAAAAAATTTTTTAAAAATAATTTAAAATGGAAAAAAATTTTTTAATTTATTTTTAAATTTTTCCCCGGCCTAAAACCGGGGCCCGGAAAAACCCATTCCGATTAAAAACCCGCCCAAACCCCGGGTTTGGGGCAAATTACGGGGTTTTTAAATAAAACCTTCCCGAAATTTTTGGGGGTTTCCCCGAAAAAAAGGCGGGAAACTTTAAAACCCGGAAATTTTCTTTTCCCCCGAACAACGGGCCCCCTTTTGGTAAAGGGAAAATTTTCCCGACATTTTTCCCTTTTAAAATTTGTTCCTCTTGTGTCATTTTTAAAAAAAACCCCATTTTAATTTTTAATTTATTGGTTTAAAAAAAAAAAAAATGGGGCCCAAAGAAAACCCCCTTTTTTCCTTGGTTTTTCCTAAATTATTTGTAATTTTTTTTTTTAAAAAATTTTAAAAAAATTAAAGCAATGATATAATGGCAAACTAAATAAACAAATGGTTAAAAAATCAAGACTACCCTCAAACAAAACTAATTAGCCTGGGAGAATGAATTTTTCTACTTTATTTTTTAAAAAACCCTTCTTAAAAGCAAATTTTTTTTAAAACCTTGTGGGGAAAAAAAAAACCCGTTGAACAAAATTGGCAAAAAAAAATTTTTTTTTCCTTTTTGTGTACGCTTCTCCTGTAAAAAAAGAACAAAAATTAGTTTGTGTAAAATTGCAAATACACTTTAAAAAAAAATTTAAATTTTGCATAAAATAATGAACTAAAAACGAAAAAAAGGGTTTGAAAATTAAGTTTTTTGGTTTAAGTCCTTTTGAAAAAGAAGACACAAATTTTATTTTGACTTAACAAAAAAAAAAAATAAAACATAAAAATTTTAAAAATTTTCCTTAAAATTTTAACAAATAAAAAAATTTCCCTGGGTTAAATTTTGTCGTTTGGGTGGAATTTTTGGCCAAAAGGTACAGAGCCCCTTTCCAAAAACCCTTCTTCGGGGTTTTGAAAAAATTGGGAAAATAACCCTGAAAAGCATTAAGTATCCCGAAAAACCCCCTAAAAAGCCGAGAAAAAAACTCTCCTTTATCTACCACCCCCCCAACCATTTTAATCGGAAACCAAAAGGGTGCTTTGGGGGAAAAACTGAAATAGTAAAACCAAGTCAGTAAATTTTCGGAAAATTTTGGGTTCCCAAAACCCAAGGCAACCCTTTTTTTAAAAACCTTTACCCGCACCCAAGGGTATATTTTTTTTTGTGAAAATCACAAAAAAAAAAAAACACAATCAAAAGCAAAAGGGGAAAATGGGAATTTGGGTGGGGAAAAAAACCCCCCCGATCTAAAAAGAAATGGCAGCACAACCCGCTCCCAAAACCCCCAAACTTTTAATTTCCCTAAAGGGAAAAATTGGCTGAAAATCGGAAAATTTTAAAAAATTTTGGCCCAACCCATAAAAAAATTTTTATATCCCTGTTGGACTTTTTCAAAAAGGCCCTTTAGTTGCAAACCCGGGCAGACAAAGGCCGTCCAGGGTTTCGTGGGGGGAGCGTGCGGGCCGGGAGCGTCTTCCAGCTTTGAAAAAACCGCTTGTGGAGTCTGCTTGGGGGCAGGCCTTTTTGGGGCCCCGGGGCATCCGGGGTGACGGAACTTTCTGCCCCTCCTTGGCTTGAAACCCCCTTGAAAGATAAAAAACCCTTAAAAAAAAAAGTTTTTTAATGGCTTTTAAAATTTTCGGCGAACAAAAAATTATATTTTGGAAAAAACTGTTTTCGGTAAATTCGATGACTAAAGTTTAAAATTTAAACAAATCAGTAAAAAACTTTTTTTTTGGAAAATTTGGGCATTTGGGTTTTAATTTTTTGTTCGACGAAGAGACGGGTAAAAATGTTCCAAACCCGGGACAGAAAAAAAATCAGTGAGGGTTTTTTAAAATTTTTTTTTAATAAACTTTGGGCCCACTGCTCCAAGCGGGAAACCCACAACTCGGTTAAAAAAAAATTTTTTATTTAAAATTTCAAAATTTTTTAAAAAAGGGGATAAAGAGTTTAAATAAGACCGAAGGGGTTTTTTTTTTCTATTTAAATTTAGTAATTTAAATAAGTAAAATTAAAAAAAAAATACTAAACGAAAGTTAAATAAGAAAAGCTTTTTTAAAAAATAATAATAACAGGGAACCCTGATTATGTGTTACCCTAAAAACCCTTTTTGGTAACAATTTTTTAATTTTTCCCTTACCTTTTTTGCATAACTGGCAGGGTAAAAAGGGGCCCGGGAGGTGGTTGGCCAAAGTGCCAGCACCCGGGCGTTGAAGCCCCGGGAAAGATTTTGGGCCCCCGGGGGAAAAGGTGGGGAAACGGGAGGGGGCGGGGGGGGCCCCGCGGGCGGCTGGGGGCGCCGCATGTGCGCGGGGGAAAGCCCGGACCCCTTCCCCAAGCTGGGGGGGCAGATTAAGGGGGCCTTTTTCTTTTTTTTTTTCCCGTTTTTTTACTCCCTGCATTTAAAAAAATTTTTAATATTTTTTCCGAAGTGAAAAAACGTTTTGGGGGAGGTAAAAATGTGACTATGTTTTAATTTTGCATTTTATAGAATCTATTTTTTAAGTTAAACCAAACAAAAACCCAAATCTGCTCGATGAACAAAAATGAAATTTTTTAAATTTTAATTCCCCAAATTGAAATATGATTTCCCCAATTCGTTGGAAAATTAAACTTTTTCACAATTAACTCCCATGTATTATTTTAAAATGAAAAAAAATCTATTTGGGTAATTTGAAAAATTTTTAAAGTTTTTCACACAGAATTAACAAAAAAAAAACAGCTAATTTTTTGGGAAATTGAAAAATTTAAATAAAGGTTTCCAAAAAGCCCCTTTTTTTTTTTGGAAAAAATTAGAAAAATTTCAGCGGAAAAATTATCCCTTTCCCTTAATTTTCCCCATCCGAGAACCTTTCTCCAACCCCCCGGCCCCCCGCCCGCCCCCTAACCACCCTTCCCCCCCCGGATTTTTCCCCCCGGCAGCCCTCCGCCCAAACCTTCCGAAAACCCCCCTTTTTCCCCTTTTTTATGTCAAACCCTTCATCCTTCAACCCATTTTTAAAATTTCTGCCCGTCAGCAGCTTTTTTTTGTAATTTCCTTGAGAGGGGAAATTCGGAGGATTTGAACTCAAACGGATGAAAAATTTTTTGTCCAAAAAAGTTTGGGCAGTGCACCGGGAAGGGGGTCTTTTTCCAAAAACCCAAAAAACCTTTTTTTCACAAAAAAATTTTTTAAAAAAATGGAAAACCCTTGGGAAATTGGGCCTGAAGCCTAAGAATGATGTCTTGTTTTTAAATTAAAAAAAAGAAAGAAAAACCCCTGCCCTTGGAAATTTTAAAATTGCAGGGGCCCAAGGGCCCCAAATGGTGGGGGAAAAAAGGAGAGTTTTTTTGAATTGGGTTATATCCCTTTTTAAACCGTTTTAAAAAACAGATATCCCGATTGCTTTTGAAAATTTAAAATTTTTAATTTTTACTACCCAACACAAAAAAAAGGGGAAAAAAAAAAAACCAAAAATTTCAAAAATTTTCCCAAAATGATCCCATAGGGCACCGTTAAAGTGAAACCAAGTGCAGGTTTCTTGAAATTTTAAAATTACATGAAAGCCAATAATCAGTCCCTTAAACACTTCATTGCCATTTCCGGAAAATATCAAAAAAACTTTAAATAAAAGAGAATAAAAAACAATAAAAACTTTCTTAAATCATTTAAAAAAAATTTTGTTAGCTCCAGGCTTTAAACCCCGGGGCCCCCTCGATTGCCGGCCGGGGGACCGGGACACCCGGGGTGGGTTTCCATTCCCCAACAAATGAAAAAATTTAATAGTTTAAATTTTAAAACCAACATGAAAAAGAAAAAATTACGAAACAAAAAACTAATTTAGTAAAAAAAAAATTGTACAAACTAAGTAAAAAATAGGTAAAATTAAAAACAAAGGCTTGATATTTGTGAAAAGGGAGGAAAAAATGCCCAAAAGCGTAACCTGAAAGGAAGCAAAAGTTTCCATAAAACTGGCAGCAGGAAACTTTGGGGGGAAAGGCCCCCCGGGAAAATTTTTTGGGGGGGAGGAAAGAAAATTTTTTATTTGACTTCCCCTCTGGGTCAAAAAACCGAGGGAAAACCGGGGAAAAGGGCAAGGGCGTTTAATCGCTCCCTTCCCCCTTTTTTTTTTTTCCCTTTCTCCCAAAACCCGCCTTCCCCTTTTTCCTATACTTTTTTTCACAAAAATTTAAAAAACTTTTAAAACCAAATCTCCCCTTCGGCGAACCCCGCCAAACCTTTTTTTTTTAAAAAAACCCCCCAAGTCAAAAATTTCCCCTTTTTTCCAACAAAAACTTTTTTAATTTCCGCCCCAAAAAGGATTAAAGAAAACCCAAACCCTTAATTTTTTTTTTTTTTTTTTAAATGCGTCAAAACCCTCCAAAATTTTTTGGGGAATTTTTTTTTTTTTTGAAAAAACCCTTTTTTACGGGTCCCTTTGGAGGGAAAACTGAAAAAAAAAAAAATGAAAACCCAAATACACAAAAATTTATTTTAAACCAATTTAAAATTTTTTTGAAAGATTTGATTTTTTTTTTTACATTTTATTTAAAATAATTTTTTAACAAGTTTTTGTCACAAAGGGGGTCCCCGGGCTGAGGCCCTTTAATTTTTAACAAATATTTGGGGTTTCCTTTTATTTTTTTAATTTGTACCAAAAGAAAAGGAAAAAATTACAGGGGTTAAAACCCCAAAAAAACCAAAATTTGTTAAAAAATTTTATGTTTTAAAACCCAGAATTAAAAAAATTTTTTTAAGCAAAAGTTAACCTAAAAAGTTATAAAAATAAAAAAATTTTTTTTTTAACCCAAAACCCTTTTTTTTTAAGGTGCCCTTGTGGATTTAGGTTTTTAAAAAAAAAAGTAAATTTAAACACCCCCCTTCAGGGAATAAACCCTTTGGGGGTTTTTAACCTGAAAAACTTTATAATGAATTTTTTTTAACAATTTAATTAAATATTGAAATAATTTTTAAAAAGGAATTTATCAAAAGTTATGGGGCCCCTGGGGGAAAATTCTTTAAATTTTCCCTTTGAAATTCTCCAAAAGGGAAAAAACTAAAAAAATTTATTGAAAATTAATTTTATTTTGAAAAAACCCTGGGAAATTAACAACAGAGTGAACCCAACCAAAGTTTCCAAAAGGGGATAAAATTTTTGGGGACTCTGTTTGGTTTACCACCCAAACCAATTTTAAAAAGATCTCGTTGGTTAAATGAACCCTGGTTCAAAATTTTTATACCCACCTAAATTTTTTAAAAATTTTTAATAAATCCACTTTAAATCTTTCCCAAAAACTCCCCCTGAAGTTATTTCCAAGGGAATTTCTGCCTGGAAAAATTTCTGTTTGGGCCCTCTCACCAAGGTGCCATGGGATGTTTTTCCCCAAACTAACCCCAAAATAAAATGCCCATGGTTTTTTAAATTTCCCTTTTTGGGGTTTTCCTTTGGGATTCTTCAAGGGGAACCCAAATTTTTTAAAGGAACTTTTGGGGTTGCAACAAAAAACCCACCCAAAGATTTTAACTGGAATTTTTTCCCCTTTAAAGAATTTTGCCAAAAACTAAAAACCCATCTGAAATTTTTAACTTTTTGGAAATTTTTTGGGATTCGTTTGGGTTTCCCCCTTTTGGAAAAATTGGGTTTTAAAATCGGTTTGAAAAATTTAAATTTTAAATAAACAATAAAATTTATTTTTTTTCCCGGGTGGGGAATTTTTTTCAAAGCCCTTTTGAAAAAATTTTTGAAAAACAGTAAAAGGGAATTTAAAAACTTTTTTTCTTTTTCAGGAAACTTTCTCCTTTGGAAAAAATTGGAAACAAAGCTTTTTAAGTTTTTTGGGGTTTTTCCTTTTTCGACCATTAAAAATTTAAAAAAAAGGATAACAAAAAGAAAATTAAAGATTTCATTACTTTAATATTTTTTTCCCCTTTGCCCGGAAAAGCTTTAAATTGGGCAAAAAAAACAATTTTTTTTATTCATACACCCCTTAATAAATTACAAAACAAAAATTTTAAACCCCTTATATTTTTTGTCTGCAAAAAAAAAATTTTAAATTTAAAAAAAATTTAAACCGGGAGGAAAAAAAATTTGGGAATTTACAAACCCCCAAAATAAAAAAAGAAAGGAAATAAAAATTTTCTTCAAATCCCCAAATTTTTAAAGAAAAAAAATTTTTTTGGGAAACTGTCCGGGGCCAAAAAACTTCCCAAGAAAGGCGATTTTGAAATTCAAACAAATAAAAAAACAAAAAAATGAAAAAGAAATTTTTTATTTTACTTTTGGGATTCCCCCTATTAGAAAACCTTTTTTTTTGAAGGGGCCTTTTAAAAAGATGGGAAATAAACTTTGCTCTTTTGGGGTTCCGGAAGGGGGCCAGGTTCAGATGGGGCATTTTCTTCCCCCTCCAGGTGGGGGAGAGGGGGCCCCCGGAAAACAGGTTACATAAGTAAAAACAAAAAGTTTCGAAGGGAAAAAGGGGGGGTTTTGGCGTCCCGATTTTGCTTAAATCTTTTCCCTTCAAATGCTTGAAAGCGAAAAAACAAAAATAAAATACGGCGGAACCCAAATAAAATAATTAAAACAAAAATTTAAGTTGGAAAAAGGGCCCCGCGCAAAGGTCCGCCCAGGCCCGGCCTTTTGGTTTAAAAAAAAAAACCATTCCAAAATATTTATAGTTTTTGTAATATTTTAAAAAAATTTATCTTTAATAAATTAAAAAAAAAAAACCAAATTTAAAAGGGGGAAATTCCTTTAAAACAAAAAAAAAAAAGGGAACCTCTTGGGGTTTTAATAAAACCCAAAGGGAATTCCAAATTTCTGAACGGTCCTCACTTTTTCCTATAAAAAAGAAGCCATAAACCCCTTAGAAGAAAATTTAAAAAAAACCCTTGTACAAAATAACATAATAAAAACCCCAAATAAAAAAAAGGAATTGTACAGTACAAAACCTTGTTCCCATATCTGCGGGTGGAAACTCTGACCGGGGTGGGGGGTTGGCGATGTCCCCTTTTCCTGGGGGTTGTAAGCACAGGAAAACCTTGGGGAAATGGGGGGCAGGGCAGGCGGCGCAAAAAAAACCCCGGGGGGGGCCCGTGGCCCCAAAGCATTTTCGCGCGAAAATGTTCGCACCTGCTCCCCGGCCCCGGGTGGAAAAAACCGGTTTCCCCGTCCTCCACTTTTTCTTTCTTTTTCCTAATGCCAAAAAACCCCATGGGAAAAACTATAAAATACACTAAACCCTATTGGGAAACTTTTTACATTTGTAAAAAAAATAAAAATTAAAAATTTTAAAAATTACAAATACCGTTTATTCCCGAATTTCCTTTTCCATAAGGAAACCAAAAAGCACAAAAAAGCCTTATTTGGTTAAAAAAACTCTATGCAAAAATAAAAAAAACAAACAAACCAAACCCTTGCTCAAATCGTTTTTTCCCCAAATCCCTTTACCCGCCCCAAAAAAATTCCCAAGAAAATTTACTAATTAATAAAAAGTGGCCACTAACAATTTCTTGTGTTTTTTTTAAAATTTGAAAGTGTTTCAACTAAAAAACTCTAAGGAAAACTCTGGGGCCAAAGGGAAAAGCTTTTAAACACATAAAAAATTAAATAAAAAAAAAAAATTAATACCTTTCTTTTTTGTGGGTTTTGGAGTTTTTTAAAGGGAAAATATTACCCCTTTTTCCCAAAAAATTTCCCTCCGAGAATCGGTCTTATCATCAACCCCAACCCCCCCGGGCCCTTTTTTTGGGGGCCTGCCCCCCGCACCTTTCCGTCGCCCCCCAAAACCTCCCTGTAAAAAAACATTTCCCTTTCCCCCTTTAGAAAAAACCCAAAACCCTTTAAAAAAATCCTTTTTTAAATTTAAAAAACCCTTTTGGGAAAAAACTGTTTTTTTTAATTTTTCCTTCAGGAAGATGATTCCCAGGTTTTTTAAAATTTGTATCGGATAAATTTTTTGAAAAAAACCCATGTGGGCCCCAGATTTTAAACGAGGAAGGGGGTGTTTTTAAATCGCAAACCTAAAAAAAAAAATTGGGGGGTGTTTTAAACCAATCACTATTTTGATTTAAAAAAATTTTTTAAACATTTTAAAAATCCAGGGGGCTTAAACCCAGCCCAAAATGCGCTTTTTTAAAAGGAAAAATCAAATTAAACTAAAATCTTTAAAAGGGATTTTGGGGTGGCAAAAAAAAGCAATTCTAAATTATAAGGGTAAGGGTCAAAAAAGCAAACCCTTTAAAAGGAGGGGCAACAGTTTTTCCATCAGGGGGCAGCAGAGACTTTAGTGGGGTTCTGAACGTGGGTTTGGAAAGAATATAAATTGAAAAAAATACCCTGGGCCTGCTAAAGGCCCGTGAGGCACCTAAATCCCCTTTCCTCCCAGCCCTTCTTCTTTTCTGCACTTTCTAACACCCATCTCGCCGCAAACTTACAATAAAGCTCACAAATTCTAAATTGATCACGATTTGTTTGACAGTTGAAAACCTTCGTGTCCAAAAACGGCTTTTTTTTGGAATGCTTTTAAAAATACTAAAAATCACCCCAAAAAACTTTTTAAACCCGAAAAAAAGGGGGTGGGGCTTGGAAAATTTTTTAAAAATAAAAAAAAAGAGGTAAAAGGGGGCCTCTTTCCCAAAATTTGGGCCAATCCCTCTTTAAATTTTCATAAAACTGATTTAGGAGGGAATCGAGATAGACCTTTGCTATGTTTAAGCTTTATTTACAATTAAATAATGCGAACGTCGCTTGTGCAATTCATAATATAGTATCAATTAACTTAATTCATAAACGAAGTCATCTGTGTTTTTAGAATAATGTCTCGTGATGAATGATTAAAATCAATTTTATTTTATAGTTAAGAATTAAACATGGATCTAGAGTTAGATCTAAACTTGACTTGCAGAATATGCCTTAAAAATTGTGCCAGCAACGATATTTATGTGAATTCCAAAAGACTTCAACAAAAATCATGTAAAGATATGATGGTCACAATGTTTTCATTCGAGGTAGGTACACCCCCATTTATTGTAAATTGAATCTCTTTATCACAGTAAAAATATAATGAGAAAAGCCAGTTAAAATGAGGCAATACCGCGTATGGAGTTTAAACCCCACACTAATAACTCTTTCTTAGCTATCACATCCACATTCTGCTCAACATTTGCACAAAAGTATAAAATGCTTTAATAAATATATAAACTACCAATATAATTAGTGAAATCATATAATAGCCCATTGATAATTATTGCCGAAATCTCAATCCATGAAAAAACAAAAGGGTTAATTGAAATAATGAACTAATGCCCTGACTCGACACGGACTATCTAGTGAGTCGGGGCCAGATCATTGGCATGGGTCTCTACTGATTGAGTCGCCATCCCATTATTGTGATTATTAAATGTGTGAAATGTAATAAATAAATAAACAAATAAAAAAAGTTTGTGGTCTAGTGATAGTTGTTTCTGACTATTTGAAAGCAGCCCGGAAATTGAAATATTTTACTCAAAATATTTATCTGAATAAAATTTAAAAAATATATTTTTTCAAAAAATAATTGTCAAAATATAATAAAACAATTGAAATATGGTATGCATCAGAAATTTTTTGTTATAAATATTATTTAGCTTTATAATATGACCATTGACCATGTAATGATCTTTTCAGCCAAATCCAGGAGATGGTCTCCCTTCAAAGATCTGCATGTCATGTAACAACAAGCTGACCTCGGCATACAATCTCAAAACTCTGGCTGAAGAGTCGTATCTAAAGCTGGTGGAGGCCGTGGGCAAGGTAAAGTGGGAGGACGACCGCGGCTACACCAGACCCTCGAGGCGAGACTTCAGCGAACCCCTCGACCGAGACTTCAGCGAACCCCTCGACCAAGACTTCAGCGAACACTCGGACCAAGACGTTAGTCAGCCCTTAGACCAAGAATTGAGCAAGCCCCTCGATCGAGTGTTCAGCGAGCCATTACACCATAGCTACATCCTCCCCGTGGAGTTCTCTGCGAGCGTGAAGGAAGAGATAAAGGAAGATGACGAGGACAACGGATCCCAGAACTTGGCTGATGAAGATATTCCTCTAATCTCTCTCAAGTCACTACTCAATAATGATAAAAATAAGAGAAATCTCGGTGATCCAATCTCTTCTTCCAATGCACAAATTAATGGTAAGTACTTTCATTGTTTTATTGTATCATGATGATGATGAATACTGTACTGCGCTAAGTTCTAATTGGTCGAAAATGAACTGAGATTGCCATGTTACAGCTCACACCGACCGGCATATTTCTGTTTAATAAACATGTTTCCATCTCTTTCCTATGTCGAGATATTACATCAATCCTGTTCCAATGAAATAGTATTGAAATCAAAACCAACATTCTTGTATAAATGACATTTAATTTACAAATTAGATTCGGTGGAACCTCTAAAGAAGAAGAAGCGAGGGCGGCGTCCCGGAAAGGCCCCGAAGTCCGCGAAGGTGGCCAAGCCCCTGCGGCCCAGGGCGCCGCCCCGCGAGCCCGTCATGTGCGAGCTGTGCGGCAAGCTGGTCACCGACATCTACCTGCACCGCCAGATCCACACCAAGGATACCATCTACCCGTGCGGGCAGTGCCCCAAGACATTCACCAACTACAGTGGCCGCCGACAGCACTACGATGTGCACCATCTCGGCAAGACCTACTTCTGCCCCATCTGCCAGAAGAGTGAGTAAACATACAAATAAATGGTCACCACAGCTTAGTGGGGTAGTCCCGTCTGATCATCCTTGCTCACCCCGGTCCCTCGGGGCTTGCTCGGGGTGCGAGTATAAAACCTTTTCTTTTCCTCTATTTTCCTGTTAAAATCAAATAGTTATTAATCAAATTTTAAAAATCGTTAGCAATGTGGTGTATTGACGAAAGACTCAAATAGTCTTTAAATAGTTCTAGGGAAAGGGTGAGGTTTTCATTAATCTGACATTAATCGGAGCATTGTACGGCTGCATTATCTCTGGTTATGTTTCAGCGGTGAAGCGCGGCGCAGACCACCGGCGCATGATGCACTCGACGCGTCCCAAGAACGTGGAGTGCCCGATGTGCAAGAAGTGCTTCTTCACGAACCCCGAGATGCAGCGCCACTTCGCCATCCACACCCAAGAGCGCCCCCACCCCTGCTCCGTGTGCCAGAGGGGCTTCCGCACCAAGACTATGGCTGACTACCACAGGTATACAATCTGGCCCGAAGTTTTTATTGTTATTATTATCATTATTATTATTAATGATAATGAGGTAGGCAGCTATAATGTGATAATCTTGAATTCTTAGAGAATAAAACAATGTACGTCTCACGGTCCATAGAATGTAAAATCATACACCCATCAATGTTATCCGATAGTCAGTGAAAGAATAGGTCTGTTATGCATTCTATAAATATGCAAAATTTATAATGTAATATGTTCTAGGCGATCCGTTCATGAGAAAGAGAGGACGGCAGAATGTAAACTCTGTGACAGGAAATTCTTCAACAAAACTGAACTTAGGAAACACATGAAGTGAGTTGGACACCTCTATAATTCTACACTTTACATTCAATAATTGATTATTCTCATCATTATATCCTATGCTACAAACCACCTCTGGTCCTGGCCTTATCCTAGAATCTCCGCCACTCTGCATATTCTGTAATTCCGGTTTATTGTACAATCTGTTAATGTTCCAGGCGCCATTTCAACGAAGAGAAGAAACACATGTGCAACCAGTGTGGCAAGCGATTCCTCATCCCGTCCCGTCTCAAGGCACACGAGGTCACTCACTCCGACGTGCGCAACTTCGTGTGCCCAGGTGTGCAACAGCGCCTTCAAGACAAACTGCACGCTCAACGCACATATGCTGTCGCACACCAAGCGCAAGACGCACCCCTGCAAGTACTGCGGGATCATGTTCGGAAGGAACAACCACCGCACCACGCACGAGAGGAACGTTCACGAGAAGAAGGCGCAGAATGCGCCTAAGAAACTCGACAATGTGCAGTAGATTTACTTAAATTGAAACTTTCTATAGTTTACCAGATGTGCCACAGTACCTTCGAGACCAATTGCACACTCGCTTTTGTCTCTCCTGAATATTTTGATCAATGTATAATGTACATTAGTACCGTTATAAGAAACCCCGACGTTTGGATAAATTGTTTTAAAAAAATCTAATTTTGAAAATTCTAGAGCAAATGAATGCATTCAATATTACTTGGGCTTGAAATTCGACCATGAAGTATATGTTATATAAATTCTAACCCTCAGACTGCGCGCGTATTGACGTATGATACGCCAACCGGCCAGGATATTAAAATGTTGATGAAACAGGAATTTTTCGCTTCGAGGTGTGTCAGAATTGATAAATATTACGTTTGTTTCATAACACCAACGACATCAATTATTCATCAAAAATGTTTAGTTAACTTGACAAAAACTTGGATTTAGGGGACCCTTGACATGGACTTTTGATAATGGACTTAATTATGCGTGTGCACCATTGGGTGCCGACAAGGGAAAGTAGCAGTACTACCACAATTAGCAATCTGGGAATTATGTTTGATAATAAAAGTTTATGTATAATGATGTGATAGCAAATTTTGATTTCCTAAGTATGTAATTGTGTACTTATTTACAATGGAACAACGGATGAAATTAAAAGTATTATTTTAGAACATAATTCACAACTTCTAGGAAATTGTTAATGTAACATTAGGTAAGTACCAAATTTTTTTATCCCCTGTAAAACCAACACAACGCACTAAACAATTTTTTTTCTGTTATGCATAGATATTTATAACAGAGCATTTTACTTTTTATTTTTATCTAAATATGTTTTACTAAAAATTTGTTCATTTGCTATATTTATCAATTGATTTTTTTATGCTGTCTAATTATGTTTTTTTCAATTACTTAAAAATAAGTTTGCATATAGATATTATTATGTACTTACGTACATAGTTTTATTTACTCAGTCATTGCAATTCGGTAAGAAATTATTTCCCCTGCTCCACTAAATGTATGTAATGCTGATAACAGAAAAAGTATTTACTTTGTATTTTGATTGATGTTCGAATATGAAAACAAGAAAAATATAAGATCTTTGAACATCAAAATAATGGTTTTATTATACTTATCCTATGTGTATTTGTGTATTTGTTTTTTAAAAATTTAATAAATGTTTTACGAAAGATATTGCATGGAAATATTTTTTCCCAATAATAATTCATCTATATATTTTTGCCTCAAAAATATATATTTTAAAATTATCCGGATGACTCGTGCCCTGAAGGAGAATAATTCCTTGTTAATTTCCGTAATAGTTTATAAAGTCGCATTACAACGGCTTGGCATGATTTTCAAAGAAAAAAAACACAATTTATTTATTTCCTCAATTCGTTCTCAACTCAACTCAAGTTCGAAATCCACATTAAAAAAATACCTTTTTGTCCAAACAAATCCAAAAAAAGGAATCACATTTGTTTTTCAGATACTTCTGTTCAAAAGGGCATTAATTTAGGATTTAGTAAATAGTTTTTTTGCTTGTGTTCTCATTGGGAATCCATATCGAGTATTGCTGTGTGGAACAGCACAACAATCATTATTATAATAGATAATTTATATACCGCCATTTTCGTATAAATATACCTCAAGGGCGTTTTAAATATTACATTTTAAGGGCTTGGAAATGTTGCAGTCATCATAAGCATGCATATTTATAAAGACACAAGGCTACAAATATTATGAGAACAAATTAATAAATCAGTTTTTGTTTTCATATCAATCCCTTTTAATTAAGCTCTTTTAATATTGGTCAGGCTGAATACCTAGACATTTTACTACCACTACTACTCTCCCTTATCTGCACCCAATGGTGCATAGGGCACTGCATCGGTACACCAAGTACTGACAGATTTATATTTAAAAAATATTATTTGTCTATGGTCTAGTGTGCTGTCATTATCTGTCACTGTTCCTGTCACAATACGAATACAGACAAAAACGAAAACATAAATCAGTTCTAAAATAATGTCTGTTTTAAAATTAATTTTATAGTTTTTTTACTGTTAATTTATAGTTTGCCATAATGGCTTATGATTTAGAACATTCTTGCCGTATTTGCCTGGAAAACAAAGCTTTGTTCAATATTTATTATACTAAAAGAATCCACAACTCCTGTAAAGTGGCTTGTGATGAAATGATACTGGACGTATTTTCACTGGCGGTAAGAGTTAAATAATAAATATTTAAGTTAATACGTCGTTTCTGCATGATTTACAATTATATATTATCGTTAAACTTACATGGCCACTAAGAACTAATAGATGTAATTTATGTTACTAATTTAATTATGAAATGTAATTTTCTTAACTAGTGAAAAATTAAACGTTTCTTTCTTTGAAATATCTTCCGGAATTCTCTGTGTATTCGAATGTATAAAATGTTGCGTTTCTTTTATGACAAATAATGTTACCTCCAAACTTTTTCGTGCATTTAAAGTGTATTTAAATTTAAATTGATGTGTGCGAAGTCTGCATAAAACTGGTTTTATGCGGTCGGTCTTTTTTGGTCGCATTTGCTGTACGTTATCATTCCGTACAACCTTTATTTGAGTGCTGAGTGCTGAGGTATTCAAGTAAGATTATGTATTTTTTTGACGTATTGTTTCGTTCAACGATGTTTATTTTACATAGATATGCTATTTTCTTCCGTTCCTTGTCATGTCCTAGTCCTAGGAAGATTGAGTCAATTTTGAGTAAAACTCAACCTGTTAAGAGGGAAACAGAATGATTAAAATGTATTAGATAGTGGAAGATAAATAAAGTCTTTTTCTCACTGCAAAATACAAATGGAACATAAAATTCTGACAGCTCTCTTTGAAATAGCTTGTCTAGTGTTAACTTAACATGTCTATGGTTACGATATGATATATTTCCTATTCCAGGTGAATGACGATGACGGCCTCCCGCCCAAGATCTGCCGCAAGTGTTTCTCCAAACTGTCCTCAGCCTACAAGCTGAAGAAGCTGGCCGAGTCCTCGCACCGAGCGCTCTCCCGGTTCTTCCTGCCCCGCTCCGTCAAGGCCGAGCTCAAGGAGGAGCCGCTGCTCACGGTCAAGAGGGAGTATGCCCCTCCAGACCGAGGCCTCGACGCCACAAACCGAGGGCTCGTCGGGCTGGACCGAGACAGCGACGATCTAGACCGAGATGACGAGGGCCCGGATCGAGACAGTGACGGGCCAAACCGAGAAATTGATAGCGCAGACCGAGACAAGGATAGCCCAGACCGACAAAATGATAGCCCAGACCGAGACATTGATGACCCAAATCCAGAGTTTGACTATGATTATAATCACAAGTCTGTATCGTTTGAAGAGAAAGTTTTGAAAACAGAGCCGAATGATGATGAAGGTAATCAACGTTCACATATTTTCACGGGCTTTATGATAATTAATTAATATCAAAATTAAATAATTTTTCCAATTTGTTTTTAGAAACTACACTAAGTTTAGAAGAAACATCTCAGAACAAAAGTGTGCTATAAAGAAAAGAAAGAAAAAACATAAAACAGGTGAATGTTTCATTGATTCAGTCAAGCCTGTTCCGATTATTTGAAATTACAAGTTCTTTTGAATTTTTTGTTTTGGTGCTTTTTTAGAGAAATACTCCGGCAGAAAATCTAAAGTTAAAGAAATGAAATCGGAAACAGCCAAACCGGCCAGAGTATGTCCTCTATGTGGGAAGCAAATTGTGGAATGAAGTCACACATGGAGACCCACAAACCCAACAGTGAAAAGCGCAAACTGCCGTGCCTGAACATCGGCTGTCCCAAGGTATTGTAGTCGGCTGTATCTATTTATTTATTTATTTATTTAATTACAGGTAACTCTACAATGTGACAATATCTATCATTTTACATTTTATCAAAATAATTACATACACGGTTTTATTGCACATCAATTACAGAATTACACAGCATTATTATTCTCGTACACAATTTACAGGTTTAAAAAGCAGTTTCCATTAATATGTTCGATCAGAGGTTACAAAAAGATTTCAAGTTCCTCTTGAATTTACCACATCTATCATTAAATACATCAATATTTAAATGTTTTTTTCTATGTCATTGTACAGTCTTAACATTCGAGATAAGGAATTAAAGTGCGCCATATTATTGTTAAAAGTTGGGACAAAAAATGTTTTATGTGATCTCAACTGCCGACTTGGAATATTCAAAGTTATATTTTCCAAGCAGAATATAGAATCAACTTTGCCATGTATTATATTATGGAGAAACATTAAGTCCGCAATTTTTCTCCGAACTTCCAACTTGTCAACACCGAAGTGTAAAAGGCGCTGATCATAAAATTGTAGGGTTTGGCCAAGATTGAATTTCAATGTTAGATTGCGAAGAAACCTTTTCTGTATAGATTCAATGACATTTACATATGTTATATAGTGCGGCGACCAAATAACGCTTCCAAATTCTAAAATTACTACGCACTAATGAATTGTACAAACAAATTACGGATTTGGGATTTTTATTTTTTTTTTTTTATTCTATTCTATTTTATAGCGAGGGTCTATTGTGACGGTTCCCCTCGAGTTAAATCTCACCCTCTAGGCTCTGGGCCTTAATCTCTTAGCCCTTGTTAGACGAAAGCCCCACCTTTCCCTAGACTGTTTTAAAGACTATTGAGTCATTTTTCCCGTCCAGCACAATTCTACCGATTTTTTCAACAAGCTTGTTATATAGCTATATACCGCGTTATGTACGCGAAACAAAGCTTTCATTGCCCCTACCACTGTCTCGGCTTATGTTTTGCAAATTGTCATTGTTTCCATCACCCAAACCACCAGAGTCGGCCCCAAATTAAAAGTAGTAGGGAATCCTTTGTTTCTACCCCGATCATTATATACCCGTGCGGGGACGGCATACCGCCTCGCCAGGCCCCCCATCTCAGACATCCACTCGAGCATCCGGGTCAAGTCAGTCAGGTCTCAGGAAGAGAAGGGATCAATTTAGGAGGGTTTAGGTAAAAGATGTCCCCTGCCGTACCTTATCACGATACCTATCCAAAGACCATTTGAGCTCTTGAGATATACTGGCTGTATCAAGTATGGTCTCCTTCCCAGGTGTTCATATCGCTCAGCTCCAGGCGCCGCCACGTGCTGGTGCACCACCTGGGCCGGCTGTACTACTGCCCGCTGTGCAGGAAGCAGTACAAGCACGGCGAGCAGCACGTGCGCCTGGCGCACTCCGGCGAGCCGCGCCCGCTGGGCTGCCCGCAGTGCGCGCGCCGCTTCTTCACGGCTGCGCAGCTGGGCGTGCACCTCACCTCGCACACGCGCGAGCGCCCGCGCACCCCTGCTCCGTCTGCGGGAAGGGCTTCCGCACCAAGACTGACAGTGAAATTCACAGGTTATTCATTTATTCCTTTGACTACTTAAGATTATTCCTTGATTTTCTTCCTGGAATTTAACATTAGAGCAATGATTTTTTCACACATTTGAGATATCGATCAGAAGCGTGTTTGTATCGTTTTAAATACGTATGTATATTTTTTATAAGTTATTATCGTACGTTTTTGTTTACACATAGGAAATTGTTAATATTGCATTAATTTACACTAATAATGTACATTTATTATTTGTTTTTTACGTTTTTAAAAGCATTCAGTAAATCAACATCTACTTAACTGTCAGGGCAGTCTAACGTCGCGCCGACCATTCAATATTCCACCCAGTTTTTGTATTACACGGGACAGTTTGCAAACTGGACAAGAACCTGTACAGTTTTCTATCCCCTATAAACTCATAAAAAATCATGAAAACATAATCCTCTCTTTATTACAAAAATACATAAATATGGGATCACAATACTTCTTCTTTCACCACGTTTGCTCCTTCACATCACTAGATCGCTCCAGGAGACTATCGCCGGTCAACTGTCTGTCTTCTTCTTCTACATTGGGTCCGCGTCCATCGGTCCCGCCGAATACACTTGGAACTTGTGTTGTAATGTATTCTGTATTGCAGGAGAAGCGTTCACGAGAAGGAGAGGAATATAATGTGCCAGTACTGCCCCAAGGGGTTCTTCTCCAACGCAGACTTGAGAAAACATTTGTGGTAAATATTCACATCCTACTTATTATTATAAAGTTCTTAATGTTCAAATTGATGTTCATCGATGGTTGGTCTTCTCCATGACGAGTTTTCCGTGGTTCTATCGTCATTGTGTATTGGCCTAAGTGCTGGAGTCTTAAGATGGTGGAATTAGATAATAAGCGGTGTTATGTGATTAACCCTAGGAAGCGTATATTTTTAGAAAATTTGTGTGGAAAAGCCCCTTCTAGTGAATTCTTGTAAGAAGAGTATGATTTTGGAACAAATATTACCTTTCCAGTATTCACACGAATGACAAGAAGTTCAAGTGTCCGGAATGCGAGCAGAGTTTCTTCAGGTCGCACCAGCTGAAGGTCCACCTGCAGAGGCACTCGGGGACCAGGACCGTCAACTGTCAGCTCTGTGATAAGTCTTTCTATACTCGGAGGTGAGGAATCTCATCTTTAATTAGAATTACTTAACTAATCGTTTGTGGGGAAGCGCTAAAAGCGTCTTTTGCATGCTGTTGGTAGAAAACGGGGATGCTTCATATTTTTAATATGAACCTTAGAAAATGGGCTACGAGACAATTAAAAAAAAAAAAGTTTTACATTGTAATGTTATCATAGGTACGAATTTTTTTTTTTTCGTTACTGACTAGTGTTATTATTATTAAAAATAATTTGAAGATAATTTATTTTGTACTTTGCAGCAATCTGAAGATCCACATGATATCCCACACCAAGGAGAAGAACTACCCGTGCAAGTTCTGCGGAGTCAAGTTCGGGAGGGGCCCGCACCGCGACCGCCACCAGAGGACGGCTCACGAGGCCAAGTCGGGCGAGCTGGAGGCCAAGGCCGAGGTCGCTGTGTGAGGCCGGTCGCATCACTCTGGCCGTCTTCACTTCAGGCTAGATCGTTCTGGATAAATCACCATAATATGTCCAGATGAGATCACTCCAAATGAGATTACTTGATGAGATCATTCCAGACACGATAACTAGACGAGATTATTGTAATCGATATATATTTTTTTAACTTAACCTCCTCAACAGGCCAGGAGGCCCAATTACAAAGGGGAACAACGTCACAAACACCCAGGCTTGAGAAAAACTTTTATTTTTGTGTTCTCATCGGAAATTGAACCCGGAACCTCCGTATCGTGAGCCCAGCGTCTTAGCCATTACGCTACGGAGGCCGCCAAATTATTACTATTAAGTAGCTAGCATTTTTGATGCAACAATCATAATCCATTCTTTATTATCATAATAATTAAGAAATGTGATTCAGATCTAAAAATGTATATTTTGTACTTCCTTTAGTATTATTCTTTATCATGTACTTCTGCCTTCCACTATGATAAATCCTTATTATTTATACCTATTGTAATCATTCTTTTAGCATTAGTAATAAATAAATAAGTGAAATATCCACCGCCTAAAAGTGCCTTACTTGTAATCTGCTGCATGTTACTAGACCTGGGAGCGACCGGCTACGACTCCCGACGTTGGCTAGATCTGCCCACTCCGGTGTGTGCCGCCTTTAGATCTCCTTTCATCCGAGTTTACAAAGAAATACAAAAAACCTATTCATCTTACTTATTAATGAATTGATAATAAACTAATGGTTTAGCGATTTTCCTTTATTTTGAAGAAAAATCACATAACAGGCTCGTTTCAATAAAACTCAAGAAAACTGTGTATATAAATTTTATTTCATTTTACAATTAGGTACTTGTATAAAATATAAAAGCAACCATAATAATACCTTAATAGTATTCAATTGTCTCTTAAAACACTTCACATACAATATGAATAATGAAAACAAAACTCTTATTGACTAAACATTCAGTTTCTGATCTTTAAAATTACAAATTTAGTGATTTATTTTTCGTAAAATAGAATATAAAATTACAACAAATAATTAGGGATATAAAATCAGAGCAGTAAAGTTAAAGTCAAAGTTTAGAGTTTAGAGTTTAGAGATCTTTAATTGGAGTTGGAACTTGTAAAGTTTTTTTCATAACGAACTGTTTGTAAAAATCAACCAAATGATAATGAAAAAATAAGTTACTCTATTTGATCTTGTTAGGTTATTCTGTAAAAGGCCATTTGTAATAATTGATACCCAGCCTACGACAGTCAAATTGCGACGAACATTACAATTGTGACAACATTCTATAATTGTAGACATATATTTGGAACATGATTAGATTAGCTAGCCGGCACAGAATAAGTAGCGCCCTTGACCTCGTGAGCCGTCCTCTGGTGTCGGTTGCGGTGGTCGGACCTCCCGAACATGATGCCGCAGTACTTGCAAGGGTGCGTCTTCTCCTTGGTGTGGGTTAACATGTGCACCCGCAGCGCCCCGCGGAGTATGAAGGTCTTGTCGCATATAGTGCAGGCAGCGTTCCTGACCCCCGAGTGGATCTTCTTGTGAGCCGTTAAGCCGGACCTAGTACCAAATGCATTCCCACACTCCTCACATTTATAGTTCTTCTCGTTAGTGTGTCTCCTGGGGAAGATAGTAAATGGTCAGTACGGACGGCAATACACTGTAACTAACAATATAACACATTACTACGTTGTTAGGGTTAGGTTAGGTTATCTTACCTTACGTGTTCACTGAGGTGAGTTGCAGAAAAGTAGGCTCTAGAACAGATGTGGCAAGTGTGATTCTTTTCCTTTAGGTGTACTTTTCTCCTAAAACAATAATTATAAGAGTTTACAGATGTTTTGAATGATATAAGCGGCAGATATCTAGTTTGCTATAGCCAACCTTACCTGTGTGTGTTGCAGAGTGACTTGTTCTGGAAGCACTTGCCACACATGTCACACGGGACGGTCTTCTCCTTCGTGTGGGACCTCACGTGGTCTGCCAGCGCTCCGGGAGTAATGAATCTCCTGTCACATAGTTGGCAGGGATGTGGCAATGGCTTCCCCGAGTGCTTTTAACGCCTATGTGCAGCACCAGACCTGAAGCCTGTAAATTTATTTGAATTCACATTATTTCTTCATCTAAAATAGCTTATGGCTTATAGGATTAGCACTTTGCTCAACCGATGAGAGAACTTTCTGCATTTCCCGCTACAATACTTCTACACAAATTCGTTCACTGTACAGACTGCAAGATGTGGAATGATTTACCCCGAGATATGCTTTTAACACGTCGCATAATACATATAATTATTATTTATCCAGAACTTGCCTACAAGGATGCACCTTCATTATTTGTTTTCTCGAAAAGTCAGAAGTCTATCCACAGAGCATTAAACACTCTTCATTAATTCTAGCCCCATGCTTTTCAATCCAACTTCTACTCCCTCCTTTTCTACCTTTAATCCTTGTCCCAAAGCCATGTTTGTTTTTATATAATATGTATTGTGCGACGGGTTAAATCATATTAATAGCAAAATACCTCTTCTTCTGAATATGGTTTTACGGTGATTTCCTACACACTGAAGATGTTTATAATCCAGTAATAGTGTTGTGAGTTGTCGGTACGTACTCTTGTCGCATATGGGGCAGTGGTAGACCTTCCCCAGGTGGTGGATGTTCCCGGTGGCGCTTGAGGGCTGGTGCGGCACACGAAGCTGCGCGGGCAGCGGTCGCACGCCATGCGCCGGCGCTGGCCGCTGTGCGTGGCCAGGTGGGCCGCCATGTCCACCACCTCCTTCCCGCACACCTCGCACATGCGCCGGCTCTCTGCACACCACGGAAACATACATTGTTACTGAACTGAAATTAGTTGTACAGGAGATGGTAATTAATCAACGAGGTTGTACTGCACCAATTGGGTAGTGCCAAATCTACCCACTCAGCCTTCTCTTTCTACGCAATAGGATTAAATATGATAGAAAAGAGATCAATCGTTGGTACACCAAGTGCAGCGTATCGGTATACAATAAGAAAATAGAAATTGCATCCAGCTGAACAATTGTTAATAATTGTAAAACAATTTCAACCAAATCACTAAATTTAACATCAGTTCATTCATTACAGGCTCTAGTGATTAGTATGTATTGTTATTGTGTCTTCTGTTATCTTAACATTCAGACAAGGAGTCACTTTTTATCCTTTTTACAGTATTTTAGTAAGTATTAACAGCGCATTTCTGGTTGAATAAAATATTGGACGTTGAAAACAAAAGCAGGTATTTTTCATTTATTTTTATTTAGCAGGTAATGTTAAACATATCTTTATATTTTACGAGATAGATTCCCTATCATGGTGTAACAAAACTCGATGTACAAGCGGGAAACTGGTGAATCTACATCATATTTGGAGTCTAAAGTGTAATATAACTTTTTAATCTAAGCTTGAGAAGTTTTTTTTCTTTTCATAAACGCTTTCAGTACTGCAGATTAAGTCAAATTGCATGAATTCTTATTAAAATGGGGTTTTTAATTTTGTTTTCTTTATGAAAAGTATTGATTTGAGTAAATAAATGACATTTGATGACAGTTTTCAAAAATCTAATAAACTTCATTATCAATTTTCTCGAAAACTATGGGTCAAATAAAAAAAATGTGTTCTACAAAATCGACTCCAAATATGATGTAGATTCACTGGTTTCCCGCTTGTACACGAGTTTTGTTACACAGTGTATATCTTTCTTTTTAAAAAATAAATATAATATTAAGAAATCATTCTTTATTTTATTCTACGATGTGAAAATTGTTTATATGTTTTATGAATAAATGAATATTGATTGAATAAAATGGATCTATCGAGACCATTTAAGAAATCAATAGTGTTGACAGACGCGAGTGCTTTACAGACAGAGCGTACCGTCGTATTCTATTTTGACCACAGGCTCCAGTTTGCTCACTAACACGAGCGGCAGGTCGTCCTCGTCGTCCCCGTCGCCCGCCTCGGGGGAGGAGGGGGAGGGGGGCTCCACCTTGACCAGCTCTCCACCCCCAGCCCCCGCCCCCTCCCGCTTCACGCCCAGCCCGGAGAAGTGCGCGCTCAGCCGGCGGTGGGACGCCTGCACCAGCGCCCTCAGCTTGTAGGCGGAGCAGAGCCTCTCGCAGCACTTCTTGCAAATCTTCTGGGGCAGGCCATCGTTATCCTCAATCTGAAACCATCATTTATTTGTTATTGAAAAGATTGGTCGGCGTATACACCGTTTAACAAAACTCAATGTACAAGCGGGAAACTAGTTTGTATGTCACGTGACCGCCAAATGTGATTCAATTTGCACAAAATTTCAAACCTTTTAACTAATTTACAAACATCATTTGAAGTTTATTGTTATTAATAATAAATAAAATATATATAGATATAAAAGTAATATACAAACCGTAAAAGAAAATACCGAAGCCAGTATTTCTCGGAAGGATATTTGGATATCGATGTTATGGAGTATCCTCGGAGTGGAAATGTCTTTTTCTGCACAATTCATCGTACAAATGCGACATGTTTTATCTAAACTCAGAAATTCTTTCTCCATTTTACATTATACACTCGACACACAAATCAAATGAAAAGAAGTCTTGAAAATCTGAGCCACCTGGTATATTACTGGTACATTCAAAACATTTTAATAGCAGTTTTAGTGGAAATTTAGACATAGGTCTAGAATTTTAAAAACACTATTTAATTTTTTTTTGAAGAATAATTATTGTTTGTAGTTTTGACGTTTTACTCATTTGGCATTTTGACTGATTTTGACATAATCAAGAATACCATAGACAAAACTTGATAGAATTGTGAAAACTACTATGTTCACTTTCCAGATCTGCTAACCATTATTTGATCAAACTTTTTTTTAAAGAAACATACGGAGACGTCTTTATATATTTTTTTATCGTCCAAGCATCAAAACGTAAATTAAATGAATGAATTCCGGATTCGAATTTAGCTTTCAACAGTTTTTTTAATGAAAAAAAAAGTAATAAAATGTTTCAATTAGTTGATCGCTGCCAACATGCGACGACTACTGTTGTAAACGCAACCTTTGATTTTGAAGGAAAGTGATGCGCATAACGATTTATTTTTATAGTCAATTCATAATCGGTTATTTGATAATCGACTGATCGGTTATGGTTACAACCGCCTACTAAAATAAGCTAGCTATTTATTTAGCTTAATGATTAAGATGAAACTTCTTCCTGTAATCAATTAAAGAACTAGGTATGGAGTAAAATAAAAGAGCTCTTGTAGAGGCATAATTTAATATTTGTTACTACACATAAGACATCACGATTTATGCGATTTAGGAGATTCCGGCGACTTCTGCGACACCTGCGACATCTTTGACAATTCTGATAAGTGCAAGCTTGGGAAGGTCACAGCAGTTGGAATAATCTGCAAAGTTGGCAGAGTCTGCAAGGTGGGCAAAGGTGGCAAGGAAGGAGACGAAAAATCCAAATCGTCCGGTGTCTTGTCTGAACTTTGGTCGTTGAAGTGCGCGGGATGTTGTCCGTCGTTCTCGGAGCCCATCTCGCTGCGGCTCGAGGCCAGCGATGGCGGCTGGCAGCGGCAGTCGCGCGGGGCGAGCACCTCGTCCATCCAGTCCTGGTCTCCCTCCCGGATGCCGAGCACGGCGAGCAGGCGCCCGAGCGCGGCGCGCAGGTGCGGGTGGTTGGGGCGCAGCGCCAGCGCGATGGAGCGCAGCGCGCGGCGCGTGTGCTCCTGGCGGTCGAGCTCCTTGTCCGGCGGCACCTGCGGCCCGCGCCCCGCGCCCACCGCAGCCCACCGCTGCGCGCGGCGCTGGCAGCTAATTAACGTCTCCAGGTTCTGGAAGATATAACATGCAGCACATGAAAGATTACCCGAAAAGCTACATGTATTTCCTGTAGGAGATTTAACAACAATTGCTGAACTCGCTTCACTATCCAAGATGCCTAAAATTACAGAATATGCAAAAAAATTTATCTTGTTGTTTAAAAGAACCCAAATTACCGCCAACACGATTTATTTCTGATAATAGATATATATTTTTGAACCCTTTTCTGGTCTAATGATTAGATTCAATTCATGGCCTCCAGTAAGTTAGTATTTACCAATTGTTTAGTGAGCTTGGCTTCCTCTAGCTCCGCCTTGATCTCACTGATCTGAGCCTCCACGTCCGAGATGGCCAGGACCTTGGCGTTCAGCTCCAGCTGCTGGTACTCCTCGTCCTCCACGAGGGTGCTGATCAGGCTGCTGTTCATCTCTATTTCCTGCAATGCGACACGATGATGGCAAAAGTACAATTATATTTGGCAAAAAGATATCAAATACTCTACTTTCTCAGGAAACGTTTGAGAGTTTTCACTGATTTGCTTATTCATCAAGAGCTTTGAAAAAAGACATAAAAATATTCTTTTTTTTTTTTATTGACTATGGACATGGTCCGCCAGGTATGGTGAAATTCCATTATTCAATTATTTAATTAACTTGATACACCTTTCACTTTTTATTTATTTGGCCAGTTAGCGCTTTCACTCTGTTACGGGCATCTTCAGACTGGTAATATATTGTACAAGACAACAGTATAAATAACAACTTTATAAAATAGT